>JAQFZC010000064.1:0-96637 GCA_034695205.1 Dicyrtoma fusca
ACTTTTTCAAAACGGTCAAAACTAGTAAATGACACATTTCAAAACAGTCAAAACTAGTAAATAACACTTTTTCAAAAATGGAAAATATCATTATGTGGACTTGGGAGACTTGGGACACATTACATTGCAACTAAGAATACACTGGACTTGGGACAAATTGCATTTACACAGACGATTTGTGTATTAAAGTTGTTAATTAATTCTCAGGCCAAAAAAGTACCAAGACCAGTACCTGGATTCCACGTATATCGTCCTTAGTTAATTGTAAATTAGGATTATAGTTTTGAGAGGCTGGACCCATGATGGCGCCTTTTTCAGCAGAGTGACTTAAACCGAGCGCGTGACCAATTTCATGAGTCGCGACCATAAGCATGTTTTCTCCGCTCTTTGAATCTATAAATAGAAAAAACTGAGCATAAAGTCATGGTCAAGGACAAGAAGCTTCTGTAAACAGGCCCGCTTCCGACTCATCAATTATATGGAGTACGTAAAAAACGTAAAATTAATTATTACAGAAAATCACACATCAAAAGTATACTACTATTTCAATATTGTAAAATTAGTTACTATTAATTAAATGTAAGCCAACCAAAAGATTTTTTCATTTTTTAAGGATTGTTTAAAATGTAAAATAAGCGTACCTACGGTCCAGTACTCGGCCTCATCAAAGTGAACGTCACCTACGCACGTAAAGATTAATAATTATTTCTTAAATTCTAGTTCACTTTTAAAAAAAAGTTATATTATATTGTTTATTGTAAGCTTATTTCCCCTGGCTTATAGGGAGGAATTTGTGGGATAGATTGATACATTTTTTCAATATTTACTACATTAGATAAACTAACTGGCGCACAAAAAATCATTTCCCTTTTAAACTTAGGTACTGATGCTTTAAAATTACATATTTAAAAAAATAGTCTTCACTAACCTCCAAGTCCAGAACCGGGTTGGAAGGCATGAGCTATGTAAAAGGAAAAAAAATAGATTAATTGTTTCCAGCAAAATAATTTTTGAGTTTTAAATGAAAATGGGATGTAATTTATGCTGACTAGTGAGACTCATAACTAGGAAGCATATTGATTTACAATTCCTTGTAAATACTTACCCAAAACAGTTCCTGCAATGGGATGGGATAAAGAAAATGCAATTTTAAAATTACTGTGACGTTCCATTAAGCTATTAATAAATAGAAACTAATTTAAGAATAATTTAATTATTAGTTAAAATTTTGCTTATTGTTGTATTTCATGCCTGGGCCATCAAATTTATAACCGTCACTATGATCTCCAGACACAAATCTTACTTCGATGTCAACTTTCTAAGGGATAATAGAAACAATTCTGTTACTCTTTTAAAGGTGCCGTGACGTAAGTAAGTAAAATGTCTATTAATCTGCTCACTTCAGGGTTTCTGAGGTCTTGCTTAATAAAAGTTAAATTTGTTTCCATTTCCCATAATTTAAATGCTTTGTCCACGTCCCGATGTGCGTCTTCCTTATTCAAAGTTCGAGGGAAGTTGTGTATTTGGTACCGAAGAATGTGATGTTTCCACTTTCCATTGTTCAAGGCGTAACGTTTGGACCTCGTGTCGACATCATTGGATGGGATATCCGGGTTTCCACATCTGGGTGTATTCATCATCTTTATAGTTTCAGCATCTAACTCACCAGTAACTCTGAGTCCCATGAATGCTTGAAATTGCTTCAATCCGGATGTCACGTCAACAAGATTTTGCACAACATCATTGCCTAGGTGGACGTAACCGAATTGCTCCAAGAATTTCTGGATTAAAGTAAATCAAATAATCATCCCATGGCTACTGTATTAAAATATTGGGTATAGCTTTTAAGCTATTATTGTATGCGGACTTACTGTTGCATCCATTTTGTGTGCAATAGGGGAGCCTAGACTTCGGATTAAAAATAGCTGTATAGTAAATACGATTGTAGAGACACTGATATCCCACTTCATTAATAACATTTTAAGCTATAATTTAGGCCACACAGGTTTAACTTCAAATCCTTCTGCTTCTGTTACCCGGCAATGCTAGTGTGTATATTTGAAGAATGTATTGGCAAATACTTCCAAGTTAATTAAGATTATTGTTTTGACGTATTAGCTTTCAAGCCTGGAAAAATCTTGCGTTCGTTTTTTAGGATTTGCTTTCTTGGAGTGAGTTTGAAAGTAATAAGGTTTAGTTTAAACCGATTTCCCAAAACTATTTATGGTGACAGTGGAACAGCGTTCAAATTATGTTCAAAAAATCAAATTGAGTAAGCACTGTTTTTTTGTCCTAAAAATGGTATTGCAGAAAGCGAAGAAAGCACTAAAAGTGAATCTTCGGCTTCAGAATGATCCAGAGGTGAACAACTTTGAACGGATGAAGTGGTCTCGTACATTCCATTACTTATAGTAATGGCGCAAATCAAGGGGACTGATTCAATTTACGTGTAAATAACGTTCTAAGAATTTCCAGTTGCATCTTTTTGCCAATTCTCTCGCCTATTTCGTGGTTTACTTTGTAAATGCTCAATTTCGGTGTGTAAAAAGGAAACATGATGTAATCATAACCACATTGAACTCCTGCTTCCTTTGGAACCGTCAGTTGTTCTGTGGTAGCTTGATTTTATCATGGAACGACGAAATCCAATAATTCTATAAAATTAACCTTTTAAAATTGGTAGTATTAACGTTATGAAGGTATTCGTAATGTGTAGCATTTCATTTTCTTATGAAAATCGCGTACGAAACTCTAAAAAAACATGACATTATCGCAAGATACTTACAATTAGGGATCTATGCATGACTTCCCTAAAACTCCTTGAATTTGTTGTGCGTAAGTTGAGTGATTACTAATGCAACAACATACAACAGTAACTGTCATGCATTGAGTGAGTAATCATAATCTGAGTAGGTTTTACTTTAAAACTTTAAATACTTCCAAAAGTACTTTATTTTAAATTCAAAACTTGCGTCATTCTCTTGGGACGGAATTTAATATCTACTACCTACTTTATAGGAGAAGGTTCCACAAATGCAATTACACATCCATGGAATACGGTGGAGACGAGAGACAGCTTAAGTCGTGTCCCCAAAATTGAATGATTAGTTATGCTGAATTTCTCCTGAAGAAGATACAATGTTTGCATACTTTTACCATTCAACTAATGTCATGACTTACAAAATATTCCTTGGGGAATTGTATAGTTAGTAATTGTAATAGGTACATAGTTACGCAGATATACTGCTATATGACCAGTGTACATGGAAAACCATATCCTGCCTGCAATGAAAACAAACTAATAATCTCCTGCCACTTTGAGTCCCCAGTTACCCGTTGTTTTTGTTGTTGGTTTTGTCAGCTCACCTTGGTACCATAATAAGACGGCAAAAAAGTGCCGCATACGCAAACCCTGTCCTGTGAAACGCCCAAACGCACTAACTAGTGAGGTACGCTTTACGGTTGCGGTAACTCTGTAGGATCTAATATTATATAACACATTCCGCACTGCCTTGATAGGCTGATAATAAAGAACCCACCGGATTACGTACATATTCCAGACCCAAACACTCCAGGCTCAGTAGAATTCTAGATAATAACACGACAAGTCCAGCCAGAGTTTATTCACGACGCATTTTTCCGAGCTCCGAGAATATTTTGTATAGGTATGTACCTAGGTTAAGTATATATAGGTACCTCTAAGCATACACAGCTACCTTCCCCTACTTACTCGGTCATATTGCCAATGTCTTGTTCTGGTCCATCTGCAAGCATTACGTCGAATTCAGATGCCTACCTCAATATAACGTAATTTGTACTTTTAATATATTCAACTGATTTTACTTGTTAATTTTAATTATCGAAATCGAAGAGACTTCCTAGAAACGCCGGAACTTCAGTTCGGTCTAAGCTGGGAAAGGTAAAACATTGGAAACAGAACGAATATTTCAAATACTTATATCCCGTCTTACGTCTTCTATAAGCTACATACCTGGCAAATCTTGACATCCCGTCACTCACATCAGTCTAGACTTATACATACATATTCCACGCGTTCATTTCAATTCAATCCTAAAAACCCCCAGCGTAATGCCCTAACCTTTCAAATACGAAGGAAATCTAAAATTCCATTTTTACTTCCGTTGTACACAGAAGCACTTATGCTAATACACTTTTGCTAAACTTATTCTTTAAAGGTTACTGCTTCTGTCTGTACTACTAATGCTCTGATGGAAGTATATAAGACATAATTTAATTTGTTTCTTTACTTCGGGACTTTGGATTTGGAGTTTGGAGGCGGCCGACAGTTTTCGTTGGCATTCAAGTCAATAATAAAAGATAGACTATACAACTTCACTTTAGTGACAGCGCATTTGGCTATGTAACTTGGGTACATTTTAAAATCAATTCTTAGGACGACTGACGTGGTCTGGTAAAAGTCTTCTAGACTTCTAAGGACTTTATTTTGATGATTGTGTACCCACCCAGTGCAGGGAAGGAAAAATGAGACTGCAGGATGCGGATGGCTGGGATGTAGAAACGAAAAATCACTGTGGCCCCCGTCAAGGCGCCATGGCTTAGTTGGTTAAAGCGCCTGTCTAGTAAACAGGAGATCCCGGGTTCGAATCCCGGTGGTGCCTCGATTTCATTTTTATTTAAACAAAATAAAAACGAATATTTTTGAAGGTAAATGTAGTCACACATTAGCTGCATAAACTACATTAACAAACCAGGCTGCGACAAACTAGCAAAATCAATGCCAGTAAAACAAATTATGCTTTAAAGCTGTTTTGATCTTAATATTCTCAAAAATTACATAGTGTAACTTTTAATGTAGGGCAGATTTTGGGAATTAGTACCTACCTCCTTACTTACTAGGATCTGGCTGAAGCCAGTGGCAGTGTGAAATAATGTGCGTAAAATAATAAAAGAAAGTTTTTTTTGTGTGCCCATAAAACGTGCAACCACAATCTTAAATTAGAGGAAACGACAAATTTTACAAGTCTGCACCCCTGTATGTACAATAATAAAATCATTAGCACAAAGGCACAAACTCATACTCTTTCGCGAATCGCGAATCATAGAATAGATTTTATTCCTTCCCCAGATGAGATATTTTGTACAATTCTTTAATGGAAAATGTTGAAAGTGAAATTACCCAAATTTGCTGGTATTAATGTATTGTATGTTTAGGTAATTAATTATATATTATGGTATGGTGTGAGATTAATACATATTATACTGGTTCCTTATATTTTCTTACTCTTGCTTATTAAAAATAGCAAAGGCCAGCTTGCTACACAGACAAATCATATGAAAGCAGAGACACACGGTCGTAAATATTGAAATAATAGTTGGATCCTGTGTATATGTGTAGGTATTAATATCGTAGATCGTAGTAACCTTTATTATCATTAATTCTGCACTTGGAAACTTTTACATCTGATCAGGTATGAGAGAATTTGTAATAGAACATCTAGGCATGGCATTAGTTTTCTCTAAAATCTTATTCAATCTACGATTGACGTTCTTTTCATGAAGCCGTCGAATATCCATTAATTCCTTCATTTCCTCCTTCTCATCTTCGGATTGATTGAGTCTTAAAACTAACGCTCGCGTCCCATTCGCCATCGCTTGACTGTACAGTCCTTGACGAACATAACGGACATTGGGACTCACACCTCGCTCCACTACCAGCACTATCCTAGCCCACTAATTGTAAATGTAAAACAAAGGCATACGTAAGTACTAATACTTGTACAAATGGAATATTTTAATTTACTTTACGATAAATAGATATAGGGAATGGATCTTTTCCATTTGGTGCTTGTGAATAGTTGCTTATCAACGTGTTTAGCAGGTAAACCTACATAAGGTAGTAGTCAATGAAAAATTAATTACACCTAGATAAAAATATTATAGAACAAAATGTTATTATACCTGGCGTTGCCACTCATTCCGAGTTTCAGCAATTTTTGTGTACGTATTCCCCATCATGGCAATTAACATGTTGATAAGAAGAATGGCCACAATGGCCATGTACACGACAAAAAGTACCTGAAAGTGAAAATGAAAATTACGTGTATTCCAGCCATTGTTCAAAATAATCATTCATTTGTAAATTGATGCGAAAATTCTAATTTTTATTACTGTCAAGGTCAGGCAAAGATATGCACTTTGCTTTTTATCTAAGTTCAAGTTTTATTACACTACAACACCCCCTACGCCTACAGTACGTACAGAGTACTATCGCTCCCTTTGATTTTATTAGAATACAATAATACTACAGTAGTACGAACTTTTGCAACTATTTCATGATCAGTGTCTTTAAATGCTTCAAAGGTTGTATCAAAAGTTGACAAGGACATCATAAACATGTTGATGACAGACTCGGCCGGCGTTCCCATCGGATTTTCATGAGGTCGTTTGAATGAGAGAAAAAGCGCATAAAATCCTTGAGAAAATCCCATCACAAATACCAAGTAAATAGCAACAAAACGAAGCAAGTCTCCTGTTATCATACGATAGATCATCACCACGAAAGGTCCAACCGTTTTGAAACTGAAAAATAAAAATAAACAAATAACACACAACGTGTACAGAAACCTCAGCACTCGATCCACTACCGAGTAGTAATTAAGCCGTTTTTTCTCAAAACTTTCAAAACTCCTGATGAGACTATTAATATATAGTTAAGGAAGGAAGGAAAGGAATAATGGATCCGTGGGTGTAGTAGAAGCGGCTGTAATTGTAAAATGAGATCTAAAAGTGATCTACCCTCGGCAAAAGAAGAGGAAGTAGGGTGCAGTGGTGAGCATGACCACAGTGGCAACAATATCTTCCATTTCCTCCAAACAAAGAACTCGCAGGACGGCCATGACCATCACAAGAATACAGGAAAAGAGGAACATAACGCGTGAGGGAGCCGTGGCCAGATTTTCAAAAAACATGGATGCTCCCAAGAAATTCCATTCCCGAAGTGCACCCAGTAGAAAGGCAATGGAGCCCAGAAGCATTAAAATCTCACAGACGAACCGAACTCGATCTTTTAGAGTGACAATATTCCTGAGACAGTAGTACTTGGGCAAGGCCCCTTTCAATGATTTATTCCCCGATAAATCTGTCCCATTCCCATTCCCCCAATCGATAAAATTGGTTCCATTAACGCTCAGGGAAAAGTTTCCATCATCCACGACGATATCCGTGAAATTCCCAGGGAGGTTGAGTAACGTGGCCAAATTAAGATTAGGTGAAACACCTAAAAGGGTCGTTTGATTGACGAGGAGAGTGGAATTGAGGACAGAGGAATTTACGCTCACACTCCCCGTCGCAACTCCCAACTTATGGATGGGACGAATCACGAAGGAAGTGATTGAAATCAAAAAATAAATGGCAAATAAAAGAAATTGTCTGTAGAAACGAAACTTTACGAATGCATTCCATTTTGCATGGAGGAGATCGATGACGGGTCCTTCCATGAGCTCTAAATGCATTGTAGTTTCACCGAAAACGATTAAATTAAGGGCAGACTCCTTCTGGATATGTCCCGTCCCCGTATCTATCGTATCCAGCTGAGTCAAAGGATAAGCCGCACATGTCACACTTCCAATCTGCCAGTAAATCTCTCGCTCTATATTTATGATGTGGAAGAATAACTCTTTCTTTGCCAGCTTGGCTGCTAGGGTTAAGGGTGTCAGATTTAAATTATTCTTAATCCCAAGATCTGCTCCCAGCTCATAGGCCATGTTGAAGGATGCCTACAAGCAATATTATACAAAACACCATTACAATGAGCCCTCATCATCTCTATTAATTATCATCATTGAATTGAAATAATAAGGAGCGCAATTTGAGTAATCTCGCCTCTTTATTGTGAATGACGAGTAAGTGAAGAACAGTATTTCCATTTGTGTCCTGAGCATTGGGATCAGCACCTCTCGCTAAAATGAGTCGATAGCATTCTTCTTGTCCCAGGCAGGCTGCGAAGCAAGCTGGGTATTCACCCCAGTAGACGTAACTGCAGAGTGAACAAGATGAGACAAGTGCAATCATAATCACAAGTACTCTCATATTAATTAATTTTAAGACACTTTTATTATGTCGTGATTCGCTGAATGAATGAGCTGGCAGCGGTAGTAAAGTCCTGGCTGTCTGCCTATACACTACTATATAAGTATATCTGCAGGTTGGTAGGGAACAATTCAGTTGGGAGTGCTCATGAGCATTTTACCTGCAGATATGGGTAGTAATTACACAGTAGTTATATCTGCAATTCGGGGTTATCCTGTAACTTATCTCTCTTAGCTAACTTTCTTATTCGTTCGTATAGTAATATTTCATGGGTCTCGTGTCTGTTGCGTTACGTACCCCTCGTAATTAGTGTTCATATCACAATTCACCCATTCATGCTCGAGCACATCCGTTCTTGAGTTTTTCTGATCTTCTGGACTCATGAAAGACCCAGTACATCTCTCCTGTACATTCACACCGCTGTCCAAAAGAAATTTGACCATTGCAGGATCCTCATTGACGATGGCCATGTGAAGAACGTTCTCTCCGTAGTAGTCATCAGACATGTACACGTCATTGATGAGCTTGGGGTAGAAGCGAATTAAACGCTTTGCGAGCTCAGCATGAACGGAAGTGGCGTTGAGTAAACAGAGATGAAGACAACTCTCACCGACCGCTCCTCGCAGATTTAAATCCCAGCAAACGTCACGATACTTTGACATATCTGCACTCAGAAACAACACATAACACAAAAATAAAAGTAATTTCCCTCCTGCGTATGTTTTAATGTATAAATATTATTACCTACTTTTATTTTTCCCTTCTTTATATTATGTATCAAGCACTGACTCGAAATTCGAAATTTAAATCCAAATGGATACAAATGTAGTAGATGTGGGAGGGAAGCGGATATCCTATTATCTTTTGTAACCAAGATGCTGTCATATTTTTATTTAGTTATTTTAACAGTCTAATTTGAATACTAAGATATGGCTATGAAACCCGTATTCGTGTGGAAGACAGACGTGTTTTCATTGATGGTGTAATAAAACTATAAAACTATATACCTTTGTCCTCCTCTGGGGTGGGTTCCTTATAATTATCAAAGTCTTCTTCATTTTTAAAGATATGCTTGTGCTTGGGTCGATCCTTATTTCGCATGATGGCGAGTCTTGAGACGTGGAAGAGCTTTCCATTCCCATTGTTATAGAGGAAAGGCTCCAATCTAGTCTTTATAGCCTCATCAAGTGCAGCGTAGTTTTTTGTGGTCGTTGCTTGCTTTGTTAATTCCACCAAAATTCCTGCACCTATTTACAGTCCAACAAGGATAAGATTAAGAGTTAAATACGACACCAACTCACTGACACAAAGGAGCACTTTTTTCATCCTTATAATCAGTTGTGACAAATTTTTACTGAATTGTGGGTGTTACAAGTAAAGGTCTTGGAAAAATGCCCTAATAGTTGCTAAGAATGAGAATGACACCCAATTCCCTTTGAAATTTAAAGCAAGGTCACTCAAATAATTTTGCAAGTAATATTGTTTGTTGTTTTTTTAAAATTATAATACCTTTCAGATCCACCAGTTGATACAATTTCTGACCCCCGGCATCCGCCTGCTTCTTGACCCCATCAGTCACATTGGAATTCGCATTACCCATGCTTGCCCCAACACTAGTAAAATATTTTCTCCGTAATACTTAAGGATCAAGGGAAGCTGGCCAAACCAATGTGTCAAAAACTATAGGGATTTTTTCGGATTTATCACACTTCATGATGGATGCTACACGTTTCAAAGTGGTCCACAAATCATTTGTGTGAGTAAGAGTGTGTGATAGTTAATCCCGGAGGGATTATCTGTCTTTTCTTACACTGTATGGAAATGCAATGCAATGTATGGAAATGGGAGGGTTGAGAGTAAACGTACTTATCTGAAAGAAAAATGAGAAGATTTTATGCGTCTTTTTTCCCAAACCATTCTCAAGTCTAGCGTCTTGATGCTGTCTGCGGAATAAAATGCCCTGCTCTACATATGTGGACATTGATCGTTTGGGCTTGAAGCTAAAAAGCTGTCAGTTACCAGTGTACCACCACCGCCACCACCACCACCTCCAATCCCAGTTGACTCGAGTTCGAGCCTCGTCGTGCCTATCATCATTTATTGATCGTCCCAAATGTTTGACGATAATAATAATGACAGCACGAGGAGGAAGGAAAAAGGGATCATCTTGTATACTTTTTTGTATATTTTGATCCGTATGATCCTGATAGTATCTTAATCTACTGCTATGTATATTACGGCATTTTATCTACAATTCTATGACATTTGTTTTAGTTCTTAATGTTCCTATATACCACTGTTAGATAGTAGAGAATAAATCAAAAGCTATTTCATATGTAAATTCCTACAATATACCTATATGAAGGTATTAATTCTTCATTGTATTCAAACAATAACATTTCCTTGTGAGTTTATCCCTTCAATTCATTAGTATTCTACTGTAATGACTTGTAATACATATACCAGTAACATATCAATAACTCTATAATAGTGTTGCTAAAATTAATGCTTAAGATCCCACAATCTAAAAACCGTTTACTCTACGCTTCGCGCACATTATAAATTATAAAGTCCCATTTCATGCATCAAATTATTTTAGCACACATCATTATGTATAAAGAGGCATTTTTCAAAATAAGAATAAAATTATGATATTACATTACTGTAACTGTAGTACATTTTCTGTCTATATACTTACAAAATAAGGTATTCCCAAACGCACAGGCCTTGTGCTTGAATTTCTGGGAATCCTTTCAATGGTAAACTACTTATTACACAACAAACCATTAGATTAGACAGTGTAGCCATTACTGATGCATATATACATACCTGTGCAATTATGCACCTTGTATTCTATACTATGTATGTAGGTTTATACGCCCTATTTTGCCTTTACAATATTCTGTGGATATACATACCTACTACTGTATGTATGTACGTCGGCATTTCTAAAGCCTGAACAATTTCTATGCCTATACCTACACTTATACTTGCCATTTGCAGTCAAACTATTCCAATAATACATAAACATTAAAAACCACCAACTTATTAAGTGCAAGGCACAATTCTGTTCTAGGAACTCGAAGATCCACATGGGGTGAATGTGAAGATGTATTTTCCAAAGGAAAGTTGTCTAAATTGGAATTGTATCTAGCTATGTACATAGCTTCGCCTCAGCTGGGATTTCACTATTTCACATTACATATTAAATGTAATGATTTTTTTTGAGTTTTGGCCTCACACCTAGCCAAATACTAATGATAGCAAAAGATATATCGCTATATAAGCATAGGCATAGCCAGGAGATATACATATACATCAATAGATTTAGCTACTATGCTATGAAAGTGATCATCTCTTTGTAATTTATGACGTATTGTTATGAGCAAATTGCATTTTCTAATTATCGCCTAGTGCAAACAAATTAATTGCTGCCCTTTTTGCCTTTGTCTCTTTTTGTCATCCGTAATCCATCTGAGGAGTTCAAACGTCTATGCTGCGCTGTAAGAAACGACTGCCTATGTAGGTACCTACCTGCCTATTTTTATTTGAATACCAATAATTATTCAGTGAGTCACAGTTACGCCGCACCGTAAAGATACTACGTTAGAAATAGTGTGCACATTAATGCAGGATTTCAGAGTTAAACGAGCTTGTATTAACATGATTTGTACGTTACAATTATTTCACCGTGGAAATGCCCTAAGCAAAAACCATTCAGAAACTTCAACAGCTGATGACTCATCTACAACTGTATGCACTTATAGTTAGTTATTATTAGTAAAAATGTACAATGACAATCTTAACGGTTTTTCTCCGAAATGATTGCATTAATACCGCATAAATAGGTACGTTATACGTATTGAGTAATAGTGCACTGTAAATGCATTATTACTTCTGACTCGTACACTACACATTGAGTTGAGAAACAAGCGGTCGTTGTTGTTGTTTATGTTTTTGTTGTGCTTATTGCAACCGTTGATGCTATTGGGATAGTAAGAAGAAAAAATCCAGCCGGACTTTAGGGAATTCCCCAATGACATAACAGAGAGTATGAGATAATAACAGAGACAGTAACAATATAGGCGAAGCGATTATGCTTACACTCTTTACTCTTTATAGATAGCCTGCTCGCACTCACAACAAAGGTTACAGTGTGTTCATTAAGCGCAGTTACAACGAGAGGTAACGGTCCTCTCACACGTCAGTATCAGTACACACAGATGCATACTGCAGCCGACGTGCCATAACGAAGCGGATATACCTCCTACCTACGCAGATGTGTAAGAGACATTTCTGCAGATCACAGGCATCTCGCCTGCCTATGTAATTATCCATTTACATGGTTATGGTTTTCCTGTACTCAAGACTTCAATGCTCAAGACCCAAGGAACTGGCTCTATCTGTACATAGATACTTACCTGCTTAGTTAACCACACTAACTCACTTTCGTTGAGGCATGACGAGACGGATATAGGATGATAGAAAACATCAAAACATGGCACATGCTTACGTGATCGTTGGATTATTGAACTGCGAGTAAGAAGTCACTCGTCTTATCTCACAATTACACAAACTGTGATAATGTGATGGGCCGCGTGCGAATTCCCTTTAAACGCTGTCTTGATGACGCATGCATAGGTATATGTATATATGTTTGAAGCTATGCCTGTCCTGTCCTGTGCTATAGACCTACTCACCTGCATTGGCTGAGACTTCCATTGAAGAAACATGTTATTCCCCACGAAACGGAACCATCACAATGGAGGAGCGTTCAGGTAATAGTAAAGTAGTAGAGACACCTCAGCACAAGTTAGAGTATAGGTTGGACTGCTTCTTAAGAGTTTGAGATGTTCGTGTAGATTGAGATATTGCAAGAATAACTTCCCCAGACCTTTCACTTTATTTTGCTATACTCTGATGTTGGGATATCCCAAGATTCCATCCCAATGCAATGCAATGCAATTTAGTGGGAATATGCAAGGATACGAAAAGGAATTGTTTACTTGCTGTCAAACTATATTCACAGTTCACTCTGCCTGCTACATATATGCGGCCTCCCTCAAAAATACTTGAAAAGTTATATCTGCATTAAAGATTTGCCATCTACTCTACTCACACTACCTGTACTATTGTTGTGCTGTGTTTTGTCTTCTGGCTAAGCATAAAATGTGCCGGAGATTTCACTCAAATATAAGCACGTTGAACCCTCAACAGAACAAGTCAGTCACAACATTAGCTCCAAAGAGCAAGCACAACTTGAGCTCTCCTTATTGTTCAGTACTACTTACAGTGATCTTTCAGAAAGTTGTATAATTTTAATTTAAACCACCAGAGTCGAATCAGTAATTTTATTTTTGGGAAGAGTCAAAAATGAAAAGTTTAATACTAGCGTTGGTGTTAGTGGGAGTCTTTGGGAGAATCAGCGGATTCCCCAGCAGTGGCAATGGAACGCAGGATATTTTTGCGGAATTGAATTCCTCAGGAGGGGACGAGAGTGACAGTAAGAAGGCGGAGGAGACGGTGGATGTGGTCATTCAAGCTGCACGATCTGGGAGGAAATTGGACGGGGATGAACTAGGGAAATTGAGTGCGGATTCCGTGATTAAGGCCTCACTTGCCTCTGGCAATGAAGCTGAAGCTCGTGGTTTTGTTCGAGATAAGCTTTGCAATTTGGGTTTGGTTCCGTGTGGAAAGCCTATTCATGGTCACCATGGACACCATGGTCGTCCTCCTCATTACCGTCCACCAACTCATGCCAACTACCATCTCGGTGGACATCATCATGAGGTTGAGCCCTTTGGTGTCGGTTGGAAGCCTCCACTTCCCGGCATTGCAGCTCAAGATGTTACACTCGTCCAGCCAGTTGCTCTGAAACCAGTGGGTGAGCCCATTGCAGCCATCCCATTAGAACCAACCAAGCCAATCATTCCTCATTATAATCCTGGACACGGTCCTCAATACAATCCTGGACATGGCCCACAGTACAACCCTGGACACGGTCCACAGTACAATCCCGGACACGGTCCTCACTATGGTCCACCTCAAGGACTCGGACATCATGCCAAGCCTCATTACGATCCTTACCTGGACGGAGATTACACAAAGCCCTCTCTTTCCATTTCCAAACCGGACGGAACTCACGTCGGAACTGTTAGTCAAGCTCAAACCCTCCAACCCAATTTCGTCGACCCATCTTCAGAGTGCACTTGTGTTCCCGTTCAAGAATGCTCCAACTACAACATTGCCAGTCAAGGTTCAGCCGATCGAGAAGTCATTAGTGGAACTGGAGTGCCCAATTATGGTCAAGTTGGATTTGGAATCGATCCCCGTAATAAGAAGGGCAGTGCTGCTCTCGTCCTCTCCAACTCAACGGAAGAAGATGCCGTTGTGGGAACCCGGAAGGGAAAGACCTTAGAATTTGACGATGAGGAGGTCCCCACCACCACCGAGCAGAGTGAGGATGACCAGAAAGAAAGAACCAAGCGAGAAGCCCCTCTGTCTCCTCTGCCACCTCAATCATCTTCCCAAGGAAATGGCACAGCTGAGCCAAGACGATTCGCCAGCTTACAAAGCTGTCCCCGTGGCTTCGTCTGCTGCAGAAATCCCTCTTTCTCCGGAAACGGAAATGCTTTCCCAGGAGGCAATGGCAACTCTTTCCCAGGCGGCAATGGAAATTCTTTCCCCGGCAGCAACAGTTTCAGTGAAACACAAGGGAAATTCCCACCTGGTGCTGGTGGACTCGTGCCACCTTATCAACCGCAATCTCCCGGATTCTCCCCACCATTCCAAGCTGGAGGATTCAAACCAATGCAAGGGCAAGGATTTGGAACTTGTGGAGTGCGCAATGCTGGGGGCATTACCGGACGTGTTATCAATGCTGGTCATTCTCTTGCTGAAGGAGAAACCGACTATGGTATGAAATTCACACTAATTTATAATACATGAAGATGTAACTCAACTCATAACAGTCATAATCAATTACGATGTGAATTGGCAAAATTTTGAATGAAATGTATTGTGTATCTAAATAGGTGAGTACCCATGGCAAGTGGCAATTTTGAAGAAATCTGGTTACGTTTGCGGAGGATCTCTCATTGATAGCCGTCACATCATTACCGCTGCTCACTGTGTCAAGGGATTCCAAGCTTATGATCTCCGCGTTCGTCTTGGCGACTGGGATGTGAACAGTGAGAACGAATTCTACCCACACATGGAAAGAAATGTCATTTCTATTGCTGTTCATCCGGAATTCTACGCTGGAAACTTGTTCAATGATCTTGCCATCCTCCGAATTGACGGACACGTCAACTTCCAACAAAAGTAAGCCAACTTTCCATGCTATGTATTACTTTACTTCCTTCGTAACTTGATGACAATGAAATAGCATTAATGTTACCATAATACAGAATATGACAATAAAACTAATCACTGGAATCCTTTTAATTTTTATAGCCCACACATAAGTCCAGTCTGTCTGCCACCCAAGGGTTACGATTTCACTGGGCAAAGATGTTTCGTCACCGGTTGGGGAAAAGACTCCTTCTCTCAAGGTGGAAAGTATCAAAATGTTCTCAAGGAAGTTGACCTTCCCGTCCTCAACAATTTCGACTGTGAACAGAAGCTGAAGAGAACTCGCCTTGGCCCTGACTTCACTCTCCATCCTGGTTTCATGTGTGCTGGAGGAGAGTTGAATAAGGACTCTTGCAAGGGGGATGGGGGTGGTCCATTGGTCTGTGAAATCAAGGGGATTTGGCAGTTGGCTGGTGTGGTCAGTTGGGGTGTTGGTTGTGGCGAATTTAATGTACCTGGGGTTTACGTTAAGGTCTCCGAGTACAATAACTGGGTTCGACAAGTCACTTCCAGCAACTAATTTCTTCCCATTTATCATTTTTGGATATTTGTATTTTTGACCACTTGATCTTGTAACCTCAATTCTCAAATGTTATTAGGGTCGTGAGCCTTGTATACATACATACAGGACTGCAGATCTACACTCGTACCTTCATTTTACTTTTATAGTATGTATTTAATTTTATGACCGCTTCTGAGATAGATCGACTTAGATCTATTATCATTACTCGTAGAATAGAAAGCACGCATTTAATTTTTTGTACATTCGCTATTTGAAATATCTAGGATCTGTGATTGATACAGTACACGATTTCGTATTTAATTTGTATGTTATATGTACTAGTACCTATTAGGGTACTACCTACATATGATGCTATGAAGTTTATACTAGAACAACAATGATTATTATTGTTATGTTATGAGCTTAATTTATTTTTTACTTGTATACTGAATGCTTGCGGTGGATTCTTGTAAAATTGTAATACTAAGCATATTATTTATTTTTCAATGAAACTCTTACACATTCCTATACTTGTAATTATTCTTATTATTAAATAGGTAATTTTAGTATTTACTCGTAAATTTTCTAAAGTCGGTAGTCAATAAATGATTGGTATTGTTTTTAATTTTAATTCCATATGTGTATATTTCATCATTTTATTATTGCATCTTTATCATTATCCATATATCGTATATTTACAAAATAATATAATTTAAATATTTTAATTAAGTTTGCACAGTAAAACAAATTATAATACAATTACAAGCTCCCTTTCAATAATATATTTGTAGCTTTTTCAAATTCAAATATTGGAGGAAAGTAAAATTAACAAAACTCACATATTCAGAATTGCTTCTACGGAAAAGGACAAATTAGATTTTACACATTCCCTCGCACTAGCCTTTTTGTCTTTAGCTTGTTGATGATTCTTTAGGATTGCATCAATACTACTATTGTTACTACTAGTATTTCTAAAATTTATTAAAGAGGAATATGCCAAGAGGGAGTAGTAGTAGGTTCCCAGAAATTGTTGCATGGACTCACTACTTTTATGATCTCCAGGTGTATAGGAGGGCCCAGTTGGATTGTGGTTATGATTCTGATTTGGACTACAGGACAGTGGCGGCTGAAATTGGGAGAAATTGAGTGGACTGATTGACAATTTACTCGTGATTAAGTCATTGCTGTAAGTCTCTGGAGGTAAATTCTGACTGAGTAGAAGCTGAGGATCTGCAAATGTTTTCCTTCGTCTAAATCTTAAATTGGACCAGTAGGACATGGGATCTGTGCATAGGGCCGCAGCATTCCTACACTCTAAGTTTCGACTGGATTTTAAACGCTCCAGAGCATTCTTATGAACTGTGGGAAGAATGGATTTCCTTTTAGCTAAAAGTGTCTCATTTTCTCGGATTTTATCTCGCTCACGATTTTGAATTTGCTCCGGTAAATTCTTGTCACTACTACTCGTTACACTGGATCCCGTTGAAGATTCTTTGAGCTTTTGACCGATTTGTTGTCTAGAATTATTGGTCACAGATTGAATTAAATTACTGCACCAAGATAATTGCGATAGAACTCTACTATATTGGAGTTGTACTACTTTCGTTTTCTTAAATTAATAAAAATGTCACTTGTTTTTATTTCTACGTAGTCGAATTTCAAAATTTAGGAAACAATTGCGCTTAGAATTGATTACCTTCTGAGGGCAACTTGAGCTGCCATGATTCTCTGTCTTTCTGCTACCAGCTCACACATTTCACACACACACTCTTTCCATCTGCATGTCCATAGCACATACATAAGAGAAACAAAACAAAATTTACTTATTTTCTTGTTGAATGGAAACTAATCCAAAAATATATTCTAACGTCCATTAATATTACTTAATAAAAACAAAAATTTGAATTCGCTCAAACTGCACTCCGTTTTGGATTTTAATTACATACTGAATATTAATTTCCAGCTTAAACTTAGAAGTAATTCAGCTCGTTGCTCTTACCTGCACATTTTCTTATGTCCCCTCAAACAGGAAATAACTCCATGATTCCGGCACCGGGCACACTTTGGAGTTCGTAGAATTCTCCGCTTTTTTATCGTGCTTTCCATGGTATGCGCAGAATGCTTCGTAGCCCGTACTTATTAGTACACAATAATTAAAGAAATCCGTGGGGAATTGTTCACTGGTGGTGGAATAATGGTCAGTATTGGGAGTGATTATTGTAGAACAATGGGTAGTATGGAATGGAAAGTGCGAGTGGCTAGGACAGATAAAAAGCTCCCCACTTGCCTAATCCCGTCCGGGTCTTCTTCCGCTAACAATTGTGAGGATGGGAGATGAACTTGGTGAAATCGAGACAGGGACTGAAAGAATACTTGTTAATCTTCTCTGTTAAAGAGCGGGTAGAAAAGTGTCGAACCGATCTGAAGACAGAGTTAAACTTTGACAGATGCATCGTGTCTCCCGTACATACTCATCCGACGTCAGTCCTTAAAACATTGTCATGTAACTGAGAGTGGAATCTTTCAACGTGCCTCATCCAGCCTCACAATCCCTTCAACAAATAACCATTTTCCTTTTAAAATTTAAACATTACATACGTACGGAAATAGCTACCACTGATATTCTAATGGGGAGGACCTTTTCAATTTCTTTAGTCTCCTCTCCTCAATAAGCCATCCATGCCATACACGCTCTGTCAAAACTGGTACACATAACGTCCTATATACCCACCTACTATACTTATAGTACCGTCTCCATACAACTTTGGATAGATTCCACTTATTACATACAACTTTAGGTGTACAGCTGTATAGTCGAAAAGAAAAAGAAAAATAACAAGACCGAGTGGAAAGGATGGATATGGATTGAGCCGTGTCTGTCGAAGACGTGTGTGTGTGTGCCATTCAGTGTGCGGACCATTCTTTACTCAATACTTAGCATTAGCAAGTGCGTCTTCATATAAACAGGGAAGAATGTGAGAGCCTGTACCTATGACTCTGCATCTCTCCTTACAGTCTCTCTAACGATCACCGTTTGGCCTCATCTTCTACTCTGCTCTGCTCTGTAGCAGTCTTCTACAGATCTAGTATGTCTCGCACAGGTTAAGTTTTCCTGTCATTTGACTTTGTGTAAGCCACATGAATAAAATTCAAGAGACCTTATAATAGAGGTACCTCTTCCAAAGGATATTTCATCTTGTAAATATTTACATCTTTTTATAGGTATACTGTCACAAAAAATGTAATTTATCCGCTATATGGTCAGTTCTAAGTCATGTCATGTCAGAAACAAGCTGAGGGTGCTCTCAGAGGCACTATACTGCTACTGCTACTGCTACTGAAGGCTGCTGAAACATGTTTAGAGATCTGATTCACCACCGAGTGCGTACACACATCGACCAGAAGCGGAAGATTTGTGAGAAATCAATGAATGAGTGCAAGTTCATTGGTTGCACACCCACATCAGTGGAGGATGAGACAGTTGTAGTTCCAGTTGCAGTTCACGTAATGTCTCTATGTACCTAATGTAGTGATTACTGTGAAAGTAAATCGGTAAATCGGAATGTTGTATCTCGTCGTATGCTCGTTGTTAGCGGATGAGATGATTTGTATTTGTACGGGGAACATACATATATGGACGTGGGACGGAAAGAGGGACAGGCCTTGTCTTGTTGTAAATACTTGTCTCCGTTTTGTTGTACTACAACATTATTGAAGGCATGTTTCAAGTGTACACTTGTTTCCCTTCTTTACACGACACCGCCTTGTTTGCTCTACGTGGACAAGTTTGGCCGGATTGCTCTCATGGGACTGTCTAAATTGATACATTGCATGTAGGTAGGTAGGTACATAGGTATATTTATAGGGAGTTTGAAGGAGCTGGCTTTCCGCTGCTGGGAGTGCATAGTGGTTGGTAGGTTGACCATGAATGAGAAATGATGTGCACCCTCGAAGAGAAAAGTTATGTGTTTCCGCAGTCTTTCGGCCGACAATTCTAAACGATCCATAGTAAGGAAATATGAGCTTGAAGGGATACGGCTGGATACATGAATCTTCCCATGAGTTCCCAGCTTTCCTTTAAATACGTTAGTGGAACAGACTCATCATGAAGCTCCAAGTTCCTTCCGCAGTGAATGGATTAATGAAGTCGTCAATGGGGAATTGAGACTTTTGTGGTATTCCTTTTCGACGAGCCCTCGTTATGCATGTATACATACGTACCTTCCTACGTAACTTCCTACGGTACGAACGTGACGAGACTTATTTTCTCTTCGTTATTTAAACATCCGTCTACCGTATAGATCGATATGTATAAGCACTATAGTATGTCCAGTTCATTTGTGTGCAATTTTAGGTTCTATAAAGTATAAATTTGTAATGGATCGTAGTCAATTCCCGGTGTATGCATCAAACTATAGTGATTAAAGATGCAAATGTTGAAAGAATTACAAATTATTGTGAAGCATTCCTACGTAGTATAATCTGTCTCTACGTCTAGGACCTAGAATAGACCAATTAATTGTTTCTCGCAGTATCTTTTACGTCATCATTGATTTAATCTTTGCTCTTCACATTTATACAGAAAAAGAGTACTAGAATGGACGAAGACGAAGCCAAAGAGAGTAAAATAATGAAGACATAATGTAATTAATGGTTTCTTTATGACAGACCACCCGAATGTTACGACAGTTTTTCACAGTAGTGCTGTAATGAAAGTGACAAGTCTAATGATCACCCAAGCACTGCTCTATGCTTTACAGATGTGTAGGTCCCTTTGTCGCAAGTATGATTGTGGAAAAGTTAAGTATTTCAGACAACACTCAAAATCACTTGTTTATCGTTAAAATCATTCATCCAAAAACAACGTAATGGTGCATTTTCATAATTATCCGCCCCTCTCAAAACCTATGATGATCTGTTCATTAACTAGACAAGTCTGTAATTACTAACGTTTTACTGCTTATATAATCCGAATGTGTGGGTAGTACTTCCATCACAACCACTGCCCTTTAATAAATTGGTAAGGAAGATATATAGGTATAGGTACGTAACCAATTCTTTAGAATCTACGTACGTTTGCAAAGCTTCCATGATTTTTTAATAAGCAATTGTCCCACTTATGTATGTACATCTACGCCCGTCCATAATGCCAATGTATAATTCAGGCACACATACACAACAGCCGTTGCGCTGTAGTAAGTAATTTGTGTAAAATATAAATTCATGGAGCCAGAATTTTCAGATTTCACTCTAGAATTCTGATTCTCAATTTAAATATTTCATGAGAAAGAAACGAGGGAAGCCAGGAAAGTCAGATGGTGGAGTGGCTCAAATGTTACGGTGCTTATATGACTTGACTAATGGTCATTTGTAAAGTAGGTACGGAGTTATGCATAAAATGCTAGTCTCTCTCGACTAAGTGGTAGTTAGTGGTTGCCTCAGTCTCTATCTCGCATTCTGTTTTAGTTTCAAGTTAGCGCAACATTGTATTGCATAGGAAAACGTAGTTCATAAATGGATAGCTTGTATAATTATTGTCTCATTTTGGAAGTAGCAAAGTTCGGAACTCTGGATCAGAGTACCCGGATGGTAAGATGAGTAGGAAGATGAAAGAAATACACAGAATTTTCAACAAGGATTACGAAATTCCGATGCTACCAATATGCCTCCATACCCACGTACTACCCACTCGCTAAGTTCACAACTAACAACTTCAAGCCACAGCCAGTCAAATTACTTAACGTTGGTCCACTGGGGATACATATGCCTTAAGCATTTCATTTCAATATTTCAAAGATACCCCATTTCCATTCCATCCAGTGAAACATTTGTATCGGAATCGGAACAGCCTGGATTCTAAATAAATATATGTAAGTATTGAAAACTGCTTGCATTAGTCCAAGTGCAGAAGGCTAAAGGGGTAGCTACATCCCGATCCCAAATGATATCATGGCAATAGGGTATGCCAGGCCCTACTTGCAGGGTTGCTATAGTGACAGTACGACTAGTAAGAAGGAGCTAGGATTGCTCTGCAACTGGCAGTGAAAGTTAATATGGAAAAGGAAGTGTGGTTGACCCTTCAAGTCACCTCGTCAAAGGCACCACGCTGTCTCACATTCTATCCAGTCAAAGAGTCTTAATTCTTCAAGTTTAAAAGTGTGAACATTTTTCACGGCTCAAGCACTGTCGTGCCCCAGCTCCTTTTTTTAATACAACTTCTGTCTTCATGTCTCTAAACACTTTTTACACAGTTTTCAAAGTTTCACTCGTCTCACACTCTCAGCTAGGTACACTGTAGCTATCTTGGATATCCGTATTTCATACTTTTATTTCCTTCCCATTTTTTAACAGTAGTACTCTGAAGGATGACATGGAGTCGAAGTCTAGATGTAGATGTAGGTAGGTACCTAGTTGATACTACCGAGGATGGTACCATTTTAAAACACAATAGCCTTGATTCACTCTTCTTTTTCTTCAACCTCTACCAACAAATTTTTACTTTGAAACGTCAAATACATTGTGTGTAGAAGTAAGTACCTACATACGTGGTGTGTTTTAACGTCTTAAAGCAGGGAGGTAGAGGTAAGTAAGTTGGTATAACTAGGAATTAGAAATCCTTCCGTCAGAATAAGCTTTTAGTCTTTAGCACTCTCCAGACAACTAGACAACATAAAACAGATGCTTTTTCTCTTTTTTTTTATTTTTATGTGTAAGATACAATATTATTAAAAGGAGCACCGACTACCGAGACCGACACACATATCTATGCGCAAATGAAATCCTGCCCTGACGTGAAAACCGTTCATCTTTATCGCATCTTTCAATTCAGAATCATTAACAATGACATGACACATGAGCTCTTTCTCCATTGTTTGAAGCTGACAAGGAACAAAAGAGATAGATTCACAAAAACGAGAGGAAACAATCGCTCTCGAAGGCAGAAGGTACGTGGCTTCAGCTCAGGAGAGATAGAGACTTCAGTTGCACAGGCAATTCAGATCTGGTTGTGGCCATAATATACATAGCTATATGGTTGACGGTGAGCCTCATTTGTACAAATCTACATAAGTGTAAGTCCACAGCATCTTAAAATGCAAGGGAACCATGATCTTTCTGTAAAGTAGTCTAGCATGTGTCTATCATTGATGGCTGATGGCTTTTAGTTTCTCTGATTCAACACCAGCATGAACTAGGCTTCTCTAAATTAAACGAACGGAAAATCAAGGCCATCCATACAGTTCCTTTAGTGTTATTTTAAATCTGTAAAACATTTTTAAATACAACACAAGAATTTTACAGTAATATGCGATGTATGACATAGATTAGGATTACACTACGTTTTATTTTTTTTAGCTCCTATGTCAGTGAGAAAGTTCCATTCTGAAAAATTATATGAAGACTGGCTAATTAAATCACGCTAGGTCGCATACTTACTATCCATCAAAGTACTTAACTTTAACTGATTGTACATGTCTATGCCTTTGATACACGTAGAATAGGAAGCAAAACAATAAAAGTGATTAGGTTGAAGCGAATCCGTAGGACTTGTCATTTCAACGCCTATTGTTTCATTTTGTGATTAACTGCCTTTGAGTGTAAACTGTGCATTTTTAGACTGTCGATTTATCCTTCTTCGCCATCATTAGTTTTTAAAGTTTTATTTTTTTATTTTTGTAAAATACGCCGACAACTTCACGAGCACTCTAGAGATTAATTAACTACAGTGCTCATTTGACATTTCACATACGAAACACAAACCGATTCATAACGAACAAGAAGATTTGAAAATTCAAAACAAATATAGAATATATTAATAGTATTAATGCCTATACTTACCTACCTACATAATCTTCTGGTGGAAGCAATGTGGTTCCTTCATTTTTTGTCCCTATTCCTAATCCCTATAGACCGTAGAATTCGTTTTTCAATTATGTTAACTGTCCATTTTGTAAGGTTAAATATAACCAAGAAAATTGTCATATTGGAGTATTGTTCGTACGAACGAGTTTCCTTCCAGTACGAGAGACCTCCAGATATATTTAAACTCGATTTGAATTCTGCATAGAATACATTAATAACAAAATTTAAGAAATACAGTATATAAGTGTAAGTAGTTGTAAACTACTTTAACTTGACATTTCAATGCCACGTGCATCATTTGTGAAATGTTCCGCGTTCGTAGTAATACGTAAGTATTCCATCGGAATATAACAAAATTGATTGACAGTCTGTGAGTGTGAAGTTAAAGTCGTCTCTTTATTTTAAACCCCGAGTGAAATGTAATCCGTTAATTATCTTAGAAGAAACCAACACAATACAACAGAATGGCATAGGCTGCCAGGAAGGAAGAAATCTTTGTTACTTTGAAAACAAATGCATGGGCAAAGCATAAGGTTATTTAAATACAAAAGCAAGAAATGGCATACATACACGCTGAGTTTACGAAAAGGTGTTCGCACGATTACATGTCTGCTGTCTAGTAGTACTAAATATTTACTGTCTAACAGATCCTGCGAGCGAATATATAGTGTTATGTTGTAGTTGTAGTTGTAGGTGGTACATCATTTGTTTTTAGTGATTTTTTGCATATATAATACGGCGACGGACGGAGAGCAGAGAACACAGTGGAATACGTACAATATTAGAATCCAAAAGAGAGACCGAACGTATGGCTTTGATTCTGTGTTGACGCGGTTTCTTTGTACGGGATCCGAAACTCCGAAAATTTAGCTTAGTTCGGTTTATAGTCCGGCTAGACAAAGAAAACTCCGATGCGATAATAGGACTAGCAGGTGTTACTTATATTTGCAACTTAAGAGCTACAACTAAGCGCTAACTATCATCTTAGGCTTCTTCCTCATTTGAAATATATGCTTTTTGTTTTATTGCTATTCTTCCATGTAGGCAGGGGCGCCACGCTCGAGGCCCTATTTGTAAAAATGTAACATACTTTGAGTTAAAAATCAAATAAACAGTTGATATTCCATTTTAAGCCTTTCGTTTAGTCTAGCTGTCAGACAGTTTCGAAGAGAGTCGACGGAGAAGGGATGAAGATGATATTAAATTGTCGACTTACAAACGCAGGAAGGACGCAAAATTATTATAACTTTTGGATTTAACACAAGTACACTTTAAAGCTATATCCATGTACAAGAGGAGCAGTCAAGTTGGTTCTGGCTTTTTTTTGGGGGTTCAGTTAAATAGCTGTAGCTAAGGATAATGTATCTGCGTAGGTACATGGCTCCACTTAAGCACTTCCTTCTGTCTAAACAGAGAGCCGCTTTATATTCACATAATTGTAACTACGCTAAACTAACAGGAGAAGGAGTAAAGTGGTAGATCGGATGATGAGCTGTTCCATATTTACAGAGAAACGTAAGATGTAAAAGGCAGCAAAAGCAACTTTTGTTTTCTTTGCGATAATTTCCGTGAGTCCTTTAACTTGAAGGATCGAATCGCCTCATGATGAGCATCTCGTGTCTTACCCCACGCAGTGCGGATGAGACTCCACTTCAATTTCAACCGTATGTTCCCACCTGCTTCTCCATCCGTGTGTTGTACTCCCTGTCAAGCCTTTCTTGTCAATGTTCATCAGAGTACAGATTTGACGCCGTGAAGCTCTCTCCAATATGTATCTAATAATTCAATTTGATTATTACTTAAAGACTTAAATGAGATCCTAAAACTGTTTACTAACACAGTAGTCAATAAAATATTTTGCCACGGAATCAAAACTAATGGGTAAATATGTATTACGGTCTGGTTCTATGCTGTCTATTTTTAAACTTCAGTTTGAAGTTTAAGCTGAGAAGGGCTACAATAATCGAAACACAACAACTTTTAATTTTTTTAATTTAATGGTTTTATTCATACACAAAATAAATAGCGTGCATAGTTAAGCAAACCATCCGTAAACCACGACGTATAAAAATTAGGTATCCAAATGGATAGAATGTAATAATGTAATACATAATATAAAATCATTCAACACCAACTTATTGCTGGTATAATTACTGCCGCACGTGTATTGCTAAGAGAGATACAATGTTTGGGACTGCGGCTTATTTGTTCAATCTTTGTAAAAAGTTAAAACTGTGAATTAAAACATTTAATGCAGTAAAAGGGACATCAAAAGCGACTTTTAAATTCAGGTCAATCGTTGCTGGAAGAATATATGATTCCGTTGTCAACATTCATATTTACACTTTTGTACCTTCATACATACATAGGATTGCAAACTGCCAAAACCTCCGTTCTAACACCAGTAATCGTCAGTTTTCTAACCACTACTTCTAGTTTAAGGGCTCAAGTGGAATTTTGGGGATGGAGTTCTAGGGCGGTCAACAGCTTTACGACTAGTATTATCCTCTTCCTTATGCTTAGAGTTTTCATTTTTGCCAACATCTTTTTCCAGATTACGTGCTCGAGTTTTTGAAACAATCTTTTTAAAGACACTTGGACTTCTTTGTACTTCAAAAGAATGGGATTTTTCATCATATTCTTGTTCTTGAAGTCCTCTGGGAGAACCAATATCGGCAGAAGTAGCTTTTTTCGGGCTGCAAGCAACAACGGTGTCAGAAGTATTGGACTCTTTGACTTTTGGATTTAGTTTTTTGACACTATTATTTCGAGCTGGCAAAAAATCGTCGGCATCTGAATCCGAAGTATCTAACGAAGAAATATACTTCTCCTTGGGTTTAGAACGGAGAGTTGTAGTAGTTACATTTGAAGCTTCAGGTGCGTTTAATTTTGACTTTGTTGACAATGAATGGACGGAGCTGTCCTTACTGATAAGATCCTTAGTCGACAGTTTACCTTTTTTCAGGCTTTTAATTGAGTCTTCATCAGTCAGAATATCAGAAGACTGTTTAAGATTCGAACCGTCTGTTTCACGTTTAGTCTTTTCAACAGACTCTGAAGTTGGTGTTGCTATGAGTAATCTCGCTGACCGTTTTACCGGAGTTTTCATAGGGGAGTCGTGCCCTTTCAAAACCAAAGTCTCAGCCAAGCTGCCAGAACCAACGTCTGAATATTTAGCACATGAGAGACCTTTGCTGCTTCCTTTTGAGTTTACGGTAACGGCAGTAGCTTCAGGTGGACCTATTTTTGATGTTGAAGATTTTTTTGAAGCAGGGGCAGAGCTGTCTCCAGTGATAGAATTTTGAGTCGATAATTTCCCTTTCTTCGGGGTTGTATTTGAGTTTTCATTAGCCCGAGTATCTGACGACTGCTTAAGCTCTGAAAAGTCTGCTTTACCTTTAGCTTTTTCAGCAGATAAAGGCGTTGAAGTTGCTAATCTCGCGGAGCGTTTTGTTGGTGTCTGCGAGGCAGAATCATGCCCTTGCAAAACTAACGTCTCGGTCACACTTTCAGAATCAGCCTCTGGCTTTAGCACTTTGGCACTCGAATTTTTTTGACTGCTTCTCGTCTTCACTGCTTCCTCACGACTATTTACACTGTCAGACAATGATCCCCGAAGATTCCCAAGATTGTTTGAATTTTCTGTTTTGACAACGTTCTCATTATTGCCTTTATCAGAATTCTCTTTGGGACGTTTCATGTTCTTACGATTTAGCAACAAGTGCATACCAGAACCTTTCTTGTGGCTAGGCATTTTGTGATTATCCAACAATGTGCGTTTTTCAGTTACTATTACGGCTGGCAGTAAAGCAGCTCACTTATCTGCAATATTAGAACAAAATAAATTCGATATGAAATAAAAACATACCTAGGTAGGCAAGTACTTATAACTACACAAGTTCCTGTAACGTATACATAATTTACAGGACTATGCTGTCAAAGTAAAAACAATAATTGCAAATACACACTATAAAGTCTTTAACAGCCCACCCGTTCGTGCCATGCGTGCCATAGCTACAAGTTCCAACGCTTTTACGTTTGGGTGGTTTGGTACCGCCCAGACGATCACAGGAACCAATATTGTAGCTCTTTTTAGTGACAATGCAATGGACACGAACTTGTTTTAATTTTAATTGACCCTAAGGGGTCACCCACGTCACAAGCATAAAATCCTCAAAATTGACAAAAAGACACTTTAAACAATTTCTTTGTTCACCTAACGAAAACTTATCAACGCACGATTCACACAATGCAAAAGCTCACTAAAATGACGTCTGATTCATTACCTTTACACTAAGTAACATTTAGGTCGTAAGTACATAGCACCTGTGGCAATAAAACTTTTGAGTCAACATGAATTATCAAACAGTTTCTATTGAAATACATTAGAGCCTACTGCGTTTTTTCATCTCAGGTCCAGCTTTGACATAAATAAAAGTTGGGGGGGGGGTTCCCATCATTCATAATTTGTTTTCTAATATGCCTAGCGTAGCCTAATTGCGTTTTCGTTTAAACTGCATGATTTGCATTTGAAATATTATTTCAGGATTCGGAAAATCAAAACTAATTTTTCTTTTTCTCCCACTGTCTCCGACAATCTGCAAGCCGAAGTACAAGGCGAATTTCAATAATTTGGAAGTTAAATTATTTCATTCTGATTCGACATGGTTGGGACATGTCAGCCTCACATTTGACATTGGCATAAAATTTGGTGACACGTACGTAGTACAATCCCATTAGTTTATGGCTAACTTTTGTTTCCAAGTGGAAATTGGAAAACATATTTTAAGGGGATTTGCAGGTTACTCTACAGATAGGTATGGCCGATCAATCCCGGCCCTGGTGCCGGCCTTTTGTATAAATGCTGACATTTACAATGTCTTGGACACTTTTTTGAAATTCATAAGCACCTCTACTGATTTAAAAATGCTACACACTAAAATCAGTTAAAAACATCCTGGGGTCTGAATTTGGAAAAATATTTACCCAACCATTGCATCAATATGACGGCTTCTTTGTTCTTACTAATTAATTTACATATTTTGCCAAATTCTTCAGCCCAAGTGAAATGAGCCATACATTTTATTGTTAGTGCCTAATGTAATGACCTTCGTTACTACCTCTTATTACTAATGATGAAAAAATAAACTAAAACCCGAAAAAACTTACTAATTGAAATTGAAGCACAATCGCGTTTTTCAAAACGACACAGACATGTAGACACCATCAGTTTCAAGTTTCCAACACTGTGATTGCCACTAGCCCCATGAACCAATTCCTTATTCCTTATCAAGAATTTAATTCAGCTGGATAATAATATTAATAGTCCCACAATCCATGAACATGTCAAAAGGTCAACTTCAGCTTCCTTGTTCTAGCCCGGTGTCAGGCAGGCACGCGCCAGTGTTTCACTCGTCAGTCTACTAACATTCCAACTTAGTTTCCGTTGCCAGTCTCCGTACTCCGTAGTTGGCTTCGGCTTCTTCGCTTACAAAGTTGCACAGGTTCTTAAAATATTTCCCAGCTACAAGCCAAGGAGATCTTGCGCTACCTAACTGCTGCCTATAAGCGAACGAATGGACATTAAAAATTAATTTAATTAAAATACTAATAGTATAAACCGAACGACCGAACCTAAAAAATAAGGCTTAACGAATCCTGAAGACAGAAAAAGCCACAGCCATTTTCAAAATAACGTCATAAAAAATTGTACTTTAGTTAGTGAAGGGTGAAAAATTCTATTTCGTATTTATTATCAGTATTTTCACGATTAAATTCAAATTTAAATTCAATTAATTTTCAAACAATAGAGAACGACAAACGTGGTATTGAACTTTAAGGACTCCTTTGTATTGTAATTACGTTATTTATTTTATTTAAGTGGTCGTAAATTGCGAACATAGTGCATAGGTTATATGTATATATTACTATATGGTTTTACACAGTTCAAATTTCAAATAGGTATTTAAATGAAGAAGTACTTTAGTTTTTCCATGCACGCAATGGCAATGTCTTATAATTTTAGTTAGTTTCAAAAAGGTTTTCTAGCTTCATAATAAACAGAGCGAATACTATAATATCACCAGATTAACTTGTTACTCCTTAATGCGTATTAAATTAAGTCAAATATTTAATTTTAACCGTCTTCAGATTTAGAGCAGACTTGACATTGAAGTTTTGATGCATGCATTTGTATACAAAATTATTATAAACGGAATTCGGTTCATTCCCATTGGAAATCATATACTTATGTACAGTAGAATCTCACTACAGCCGCATAGTACTTACAATTAGTACTTGAGCCCGCTAATCCTTCATGGAAGTTTTAGATGTTTATTTCCCTTTATTGGCACAGCCTAGTAGGTCCATTGAAGAACCACTGCTTATACAGAGTACACAGAGATTTTACTGTCTACATTTTTTGTAGATGACTTTATGTTTGCTCATTTGCTGAATAAACTAGACAGCAAGAATAATTATTATACAAAAACTGCATTGTCACAGTATAAGAATACCGTGTCTGCACTACGATCCGTCGGTATAAGCACGCTAGTAAGTATTGAAAGATTACTTTGTTCAAGTAGCAATCATACACTTTGGTATGACTAAGATTATCGTCCAAATACGAGAAGTTACTTAACAGCGACCGGCGAACCTACGTTTCTATCCTCCTAATAACTTATTATTTACCACAGTAAAACAAAAGCTATGTGAAAAAACCCCAATTTTACAGAATACGCTACAGACACTAAACTTACTCTTTTCTGAAGCGGGTCTCAAACCTTAATTTTATTTTAATGATTTCCAACCATTAACACATTACTGAACATTACACACAGCGTACGGATTAGCTCTTCAGATACACACAATAATCTTAGGAAAGAGAAAAATAGACAAGTTTTAATCATAAAAAAATTTAGTAGCTACTATTAAATTTACCGTATATCATAGTACTAATAATATTGGCATGCATAATGCAGCACCAGTACACAATGCGATTATGATCTATCGGTTCTATTACGTGGCATGTATATTATTATTAAATCTATCCCCTGATATCATTACTTATACATACCTTTACGTCATTAAAATAATTAATTTCTAATTAATTATAATGATCTATCGATTCTATTACGTCGCATGTATACTATTATTAAATCTAGCCCTTGATATCATTATTTATACATACTTTTACGACACGTCATCAAAATAATTAATTTCTGATTAATTATACTTCAAAATTCTGAATTCTTATTTACTACTAGAAACATTTTTGAACTATAATCTAGGATAGTGACTGTCGACATATATTTAAATTATCGACCACCGTAGTTATCTAGTCATCCTATCACTGGAGCCAAATAAAGACGAAATCTGCTTATAGCAGCATAAGGTAGGATACTACTCTCTTTATGTTTATTCATCTTCATTTAGAAGAAGACGAGTGCCTCTTCCTACGGGTAGTGGGTGTCCCCTGTGTCGATGCCTGGGATGACGACGAAGGAGTCACGGAACGACGACTACGTTTTTGAGCTGAGCTTGTAGAAATTTCGAAAATATCTTGGTCATCTTCATCTTCTTCGGGATGACTTTCGGATTCCACTCCAGACGGTCGCCGTCTTTTGTATCTTAGCTCCCGAGGAGTATTATGCAGTAATGAGGTATCAGACGTTTCCATTACTGTGCTCAGATCAGGGGCATAGTTACAAACTCTACGTCCTCTTTTTGTGGGGGTGCTCAAGAGTTTCAACGATGTATTTGGTGGTTCAGATTGAGCGCGTGAACTCCCAGTTGAGCTTGCTGAAGATCTTCTTCTGCTCTTAGTCGTCTTCTCAACCAACTGTTCTATACTGATATTCTGCTTCTCCGCCTCCCCTTGCTCAGTCCTTCCAGCTACAACATATTTATAATAATCAGTACAGCCGTTCTTTTGTCACGCATTTAGACTGAACACGATAAAGACGCAAAACATACCTTCGTCCAAAGCCGGTAATATATTGACAACAGATTTCTTTCGACTACGAGTACTTCTGACAGACCCGGCTTGAGAACCGGCTTGAGACCCTGAGCACTGGGAGTCTGTAAGGGACCTATCCAGGTCTTCTCCATGCAATTTCTTAGACTGACTTCTTGTGAGGATCCTTTCCGAACTCTCAGACGCATCCGATTCTGGGGTTTCGCTACATCTAAGTCTGCGCTTCTGGACTCGGGGTTTACTTCCCGCACTGCTAACAGACACCGCGTCTTCTGATTTGCCTATAGTCACATAATCAAAAAAGTATTTGGTTTATTACGCTGCGTATTACTTAAAATTTGACTAAAAGTTAATGGAAATAAAAAAGATACCTCTTCTAGAACGGCCTCCAGATCTGGAAGGCGACTTTTCTTTAGCAGGTGATATCTTTGGAGGAGTCAAATCAGCCTTTCCCATTGTGTTGAACAGTTCTTGGCCGTATCTTGACTCGAGTACTGATTTCTGTCTTCTGGTCAACCTTCGCGGTTCTAAGTCCAACATATTTTCAGCTGTTTTTTCCAGAACTGAATGATCTGCAAAACTTATGTCTGAATCGTTCAGGTTTTGTGTAACTGACATGTCTTCATTGTAGCTAGGTTCAGGTTCAGCGGATACATCTTGTACCGTAGAAATCTCAGCTGCAGCTGTGTCTTCAGCTGAGCTGTAGGCTTGTAACGGCATGTCATGTTCATTCGGAGTTACCGAAATTATACTTTCGTCCACGGACTCCGATTCTCTTCCAGCTACTCTGGATGTCACAGGTGTTTCAGGCACAATCACATCGTTTTCATCCAGCTCAACTGACTTTTTAGCGGACTCCGGAGTAGAATAAGTTGACGTGTCCAGTTCTGGAGCTGGGGGCGTAGGAGGAGAGTTTATTATGACAGGGGCAGTACTTGACTTTTCCTGTTTTGGCTCTTCTAAGTCGTCCCTTGCGACTGGTTCTGATGATTCCTGATTTGTAATAGCACTTTCTGGCTCCTTATCTGCGTCATCTAGTTTGAATCCTGGTTGCTGAAGGTCGGAGTCCTTTTCGACAGTAAATCTACCGTCTGTTCCTGACAAATCCACTTCAACTCCTAAGCCAAGGTTACCTTCGAATTTAGCTGCTGAAGTACTCAATACACAAGCTACCTTAGCCACAGATTTGCTAGTCCCTTCACACGGTGCAGGCAAAACCTTGTATGATTCTTCAATTTCCACATTAAATTCTACATGGACACCTGGATGAACTTCTTGTTCCATTTTTTCTGATTGATCCGCTTCTAAATCAAACTCCATGCTTTGTCCTGTGGCATCAACGAAGGATTCATGGGATTCCGCTGCTGAGATATTTAAGTTTTCAGTATTCCCACTTGGTGGTAATAACAAGTCTAAATTCTTTGCAACATTTTCATTTTCAAAGTTGGGAGAGTTGCCAGATTTTGGGGTCACCATCTCGTCTTTCTCATCTTCAGACATTGAGGTTGGACTTGCGTGCGCATCACCATCAAAGGATACGGAGATATCAAAGCCTGCAAAAACTGGTGCTGTAGTGGAATATGCTCCAGTATTGAAAGCATCTGAAGGAGACACATCTTCGGGACTTATAATTTCTTCTCCGGATGAAGGATCTATGAACCGAGTTTTAAGCACAGACTTCGTACGGGTGGACCTATCACTTTTCTACAAACCAAACAATACATTCAGGAAGGTTGGAAACCGTCAAAAAATATTTAATAGAATTTTAGCAAATAAAAGATTTGCTCGTGATTTCTTTGTCCTCACCTTTAAAATAGAATGCATTTCACTGTCCTCGACGGGCGGAGGTGTTTTATATAATGAATTATCACCAGAAGCTTCAGCGTCGTCATATCGCTTTGTATTTTTTCGATGATCTACAACGGGTGTCTTAAGAATGGCATCAACATCAAACCCGATGGATCGTCTTGGCTGTGGACTACAGGCAGTTACTTCGTCTGCACTACGATTCAAAACGGTATCCAACACTGCTGGCGATTCGATCAAAATTTGTGGTTTAGGTATATAACGTCGTAGCGGGCTCACTAAAAAGGATTCCTTAGTTGTACTTCTCTTGTCTTTCAAACTCAAGTACGGGTCTACCAAGTTCATAATCCTTTTTGGTTTGACCGTGACCACAGGAACGGGAAGCTTTACAACTACGAAAAATCCGAATTATTATTTAGCGTCGGAATATTTTGGTATTACAGCTTTCTCGAACTTAAAATGGAATGCGTGCTTTAATGACCTTACCTTCTTTATGACTTTTCATTCTCAAGAATTCCATCACAACATTATCTTTCTTAACCATATCTGGACTCGTAATTAACTTCTGAAGTTTAATCCAAGTTTCTTTCTGTGTCGAATTTAGCAAAAATCCATCCCCCCAAAACGCTTTCATATTATTGAAAACTTGGTTTGCCTTTTCAATATTTTCTAATTTGATAAAATAAGAGAGTAATAGGCTCTGATGTTCAAAGCCTGAATTTTTATCGAGAAAGGCAATCAGTTCCGTGTGTATGGGTTCTGGAGCCTGTTGTAACTTGTTATCAATGAACTCCCGCAGAAATCCATTTTCCAAGGCCACTGAAACAAGTACAAGCGTGATTAAATGTTTACAAAAAAATACATTTTAAAAGTTTATGTTGCGTAAAATTCACCTTTAAAAAAATACTGGAGCAAATCTGGTTCAATCATGATAGAAGACTTGCATACATCGTTCATTAATTTCTGGTACAGCAGTTTATTGTGTCCCAGGACGTTAATGTACAGTCTACAACATAAACACAATTTATCTTCGTTAATAGTTTTATAGAGAGTTAGGATGAAGTTCGATATACTTTTATTCTCACTACAAATTGTTTGAACTTACTTTCCAAGTAATGGCGGGCAGCCTGAACTCATTAAATCAGCAATCACATCCCCTGGTTTAAATGCTGTCATTATAGTTAAAGCGGCTGTCCAAGAGGCTGCACCTTCATCTCTACCGTTGAATTTGGGACTCTGTGCAATGTACGTCAAGGGGTCATCGAAATAACCATGATCAACGTGCCACATATTGATAATTTCATGTTGTTCTTCGCCGTTCAAGTGGATCACAGAAGCAAAATCACCTTTCAGTATTGAACTGCAATCAAGTTACACGTGATCATGTGACATACAGTAAACACTATTTTAGAACCTGGGTTCGCCAAAAGCCACCTTTTGCTGAAATATGGGTAAAATTAAAGTCATGACTAAAAGTGGCTTTAATTTTTGTAATGTATCTTGAATGTGCAAAACTGTTACCATAACTCTGCCTGCCCAATGTACAGAAGTTGATTGCGCTTTCTTGTTAACTAATCCTGATACTAGGAAAACAACACGCCGACTAATGCATTATAAAAAAGCCGAACATGCTTTATAAATCATAGTTATTACATACAGGAAAACACTATTTTATGACTAACATTTTTAATGATGCCTATTACAGGCAATAAAGCCAGTTTAGCCATTTTAGCCAGAAATCTAAAACAAATTAAGCCGGTTAAAACCACCTTTAGCTATAATTTAGCCACTTGGGTTGAAAAAGCTGGCGAACCCTGTTTTGAACTATGCCTACAAACCAACTTAAAATGTCACTCACCTTGGTAGACCAGCTGCACTTATAAAGTCCATAATGAAATAAAATAGAACACGAGATATTAACTTTAAATCTTTATCTCTCCACATGATCATATTAACCACGTAACCAGCATGTCTAGGGGGGTAAAGAGCATCTGTTGGATCCAGATTCCATTCTTGACGAACAAAATCCTCACCAAGGGCAGATATCATCTGGTCAATGACAAGATAGTGACAGCTCTGTAGAAAATTAAAACTAAGTTAATAATGATCCATACATTGAAAAATGAATATATTGTAGTTAAATTATTGCACAATACCTTTTTCACGTCCTCAGGAATAAGATCACATTTACTTATAGCTTGCTTTACGACTGTTCTTCGCTGAGCGTGGTACTCTACCATTGAGTCTATAGTTACACTCTTAGTAGGTAAAATGTTTGCTTGGTAAAACATCAGTATTGCAGCCGAGTATTGGACTAATTTTTCTAAGGAAAATCTTAAATCATTCAGTCTTGGGATCCGAGTTACTATACAAACAAAAACGAAATGCACCAATGAAGATATTAAATTTAAACCTAGACTAACTCAAGAATAACTACAGACAATAACATTTTTTCAATATTCGACTTAACATACCATTGTACACTTCGTCATGTCGAATAAGAACATTAAGGAGAGCATGTAAAGAATTCCAAATGAAGTTAGAATATACAATAAATTTCTTGGTTTCCGGAAGCATATTTTCAGCTGTTAAATTAAAAACATTATCCCAGTGTTGTTCGGCTAAGTAGCGCACTGCTAACGATAAATTTCGGACCCAGTCAATAATGAGATCAATGGTGCAGCCAACATTAGTAAAAGATCCATCCAACCAAGCATTTGCCATTTTGACAATCAATGACGGCCGTTTCGCTTCTAATATCGCTGTGAAAACGTAAAACCTATCAATATCCTACAAAACAAAAAAAATTACATTAACTTTAAACCTCGATATCTAATCGAATGCTGATTTATCTTAACGAAGGTTTGAAAGGCGGTGGTACCTTTTCCGACAGCATTTCTGGTTCATATATACTGGAAGTGGCAGGTTGAAGGCCATAGCTGTAACAGAACTGGCGTAGTAATGCTGGCTCGGCCATCAATGAATGCCCCTCTTTTAAAATGAGGCGAACCATTTTTTCTTGAATTCCAAAATGTTCAAATGCATAGAACCCTTTTGTGGTCAAACATACTCCCTCTTTTTGAAATAAAAATATTCAGTTACACAGATGTGAATGGTAGTTAAATTAACGATCATTTTGGCATATAATAATAACACTAAACATATACCACTTTATCAGAAATATTGTAAATAAAATTTTATGGCATAACGGATGTGTCACTTGTAAAGAAATAAGAAACAAACCAATGAACTTACGGAAAGTTACTGATGCTGGGTAGAAATGAATGTCTGCTTGCTTGTACTGATTTTCCCACCGTTGCAAAGACTGTGGAACTAATCTGAAGTCCCAAGGTACAGATCCCTTGGATTCTAAAACATACAAACTGATGAAACCACCGAACAGTAGCAACTATTATAATTCAACCTTACCAATTTAAAGAAACTCACTTGGGCGTTCTACGGGAATAGTAACCCAAAAAGGGCACAAACCGACGGATGGGATTCTGGCAGAAGTATGCGAAGAGTACCACTGATTTAAATCGAAGATGCCCACATAGAATAATTCCGATCTGGTCACTTTCCAGCTAATGAAAACTAATTCATTTTTTATCCACAGCCTTAGAGGATGAACTAAGTACCGCTCGGAAGCGTCCTCATCGTCTTCGCTTCCATCTCCAGAACTCCTGGGCATGTAAACATCTTCCAATGTTATGGAAAGATTCTTTGCACACTTTTGTAGACTCTAAAAACGCAAGTCAAACAACGTTACTCAAAATCTAAACAGTGCAGTGGAAAACTAATTGCAAAGCAAAATCGTAGAAGAATAAACGGTAAATGCTTACCTGGTAAATGCAACCAAAATTTTCAATGTGAGGTTTCTCTAGAAAAAATAACTGATACAGGTCAAGCTTCGATTGACTCTTTTGATGAGTCTGAGCACCATATAGAACCCAGATGTAACAAAAATTCTTCGGATCATCTATTGGTTGTTGAAATCCAAAGGATAGTACAGCAGCATCATATTCGGGTAAATTTGAACTGTATCTAAAAATCGAAATGTAAGTTATAATTACAAGTGCTGGGACCAGGAACAATAAATTCGAATCGCAATAATTTTTGAATAGGTATGCCAGAATTCTTACTGCAAGGATAAATCATCGACCCTCCACAACTGGAAACCACCAAAACTGAATCCCACTAATAGGTACCCAATATTAGATACATACTCTAATCCTGTAATAATCACATCCTCTTTATCAAAACGAGCGATTTCAATTCCATTCGGATGAGCGTAGATAAAAGTGTCGTCGCTCTCAAAATTTCTTGGGTCTGAAATTACAAAATTTACGTATTATATTGTCTAACCTTTTTCTGGGACCATTTTAAACCGTCACAAAAATGTAATTGTGTAACACCTTGGAAGCTGTAAATTATAAATATGATTTAACCTCCAATAGTAAGGCTAATTAGTTGATTGTTCCGGATAGCATTGTGCCGATTAGTTGCAATTTGTCTTTCAAATGGATCTACTTTCAAGGTGACAAAAGGTTTCGACTGCTTCGGAGTAGAAACTGATGAAAAAAGCACAATGCCAGATGACGGCATGAATTCTGTCTTATCCAGCCCCAAATCAAGAATCAGCACTTGTCCACCTTTCATTCCAACCGCTGCAATGCCGACCATAGACATCATGGCTCCATTAAAAAATGGCTTCATAGAATCGCCAGTTTCAAAATGACTTATAACTTTTACACTTGTCACCTAAAAAATTTACAGTAAAACTTCAGTTTATCTCCAACCGGGTAATAGTTAACCCATAATGTACAAATTAATATATTTGTACATATATTAATTTGTGCATTATGGGTTAGTCATTAAATACTGATATATTTTGTATATTACTTAGTAATCACACAAATAGTGTGGTATTATTACTGGTTCAGGTAAGGGAATCCATTTCACAACTTGCTGTTGAATTTGGTCATAAATTGCTAAGGCACCTGCTCCACCATTCTCATTATAATGAGCTGCAACACTGGTGCAATCTAAACCCAGAAGAATCCTACGCACACCTCCGGCCCAAGGTCGCTGCTTATGCAAGGCTAATTCACATGAACAAGTTATCACACAACTAGGTGGAAATAGGTACGGCGTTACCGGTACCGCTAAGTTCACGTGAGACTTAGGTGCATAATGATAATCACTGATTTTTGTATCCACAGGGAAGCATTGTATTGTCCCGTCAATGTAGAAACATCCCCACTTGCAATCTAAAATCACAAATACAATTAAAGTACTTACTTAAAATCAGTAATTTTTTTAATTAGAGGCAACAGTAATCACACACGTCACACCATAAATAACTCAGAAAACGCATTTATTGTTAATAATATTTAAGCGTAACAAAATAAGAAACAAGACTTTACAGCAATATTACAAAAGCAAAGCAATCTATAAGTAAAAACTGGTGCTAAAATCATCGGCTACCTTCTGAAATGAATCCTTGCATGTAGATACTGTCTGAAACAAATGGCTTGTGAATATCGGGTAACGGAGTTTCCGGGCTGTAGCAAAATGGGGAAACTAAATTCTCCAAATCGCCAAATATACTCTGATCTCCCATTTTTATTCTAAAAACTTGTGAAGATCATTAAAGATGACAGCTCAGACTAAATTCAAAATGAAAGCAACAATTATATTATATTGATCGGCTCCGAATTCCGATGTCCGAACATCGACAGTAAAAGATAATAAGATTCGGTAATTAAAGCCATAATATAATAAGTTATTATTATGCAACTTCAAATTAAGAACTATGAAACTAAATACAAAATAATTATGTATAGAGCTGGACAAGTACCGTTGACCATGGGAGTAGGTATGTGCTTTGGCTGGAAATGCTGAGTGTAGAATTTGTAGAAGCGCTTATAACCCAGGTCAAATATTTGCCAACTATTTAAATTCAACACCAAGAGTGTAAATAGTAACTCACTTCTTCCTAGTCAGTCCCCACGAAGGGTCCTGTCCAGGTCTGGAAAGTCAGCTGGCTTTATATTACGTCAGACAAAAGTACACTCCTTGAAATCCTGTGATTGGTTAAAAAATTCAAACCCAGAATTATTTTCGATTTTATACTCCATTTGAATATTAATTTAATGGCTTTACAACTAACTAACACGAATTAAAATATAGTGGAACTGGTACATGTGATCTTTTTAATAAACTGCTGGAACAATGTGTTTTATGTCTTGAAAATTCAGCACCATCCATGATATTTTTGAGTTCATTGCCTTGTAACTTCCAAACAAAAAAGCTGCAAATTGGTGACAGCGCCCTTCATACGTTTAACCTTTATTATAATCATTAACGGAGGTCAAAGGTTATGTTTACTACAACTGACATCGGACATCCATGTGTCACTCCATAGTAAAATACTGATTTAACACTAGTTGAAATGAAGAAATCTTGACTTCCTTTTTGTACTGGAGCTGGAAAATAAGTACTTGTAACACACATAGCATACCACCAAAACCACAATTAAATTATCTTTAAAGTGCCATAGCTGTCACATTTAAGGTCATCAATGCGGTCAATAAACACACCCTTACACGAAATTAATGTCCACTTCTCAACTTCAACTGTGCAGTGGACGTCATGTCAATTTCCATTTGGGAGTATTGTCCGCAGCGATGACCTCAAATTTAACAACTATCGTGCTTTGAAGCTACCATAATTGTGACTTTGTTGGTATGCTATGCACCTATGTTTCGAGTGTTTTACAGCCCCATTACAAAAGGAAGTCAAGATTCTCCGGGTAATCTTTGGTATGTTCCACTAATGTTAATTCAGTATGTCACAATGGAACGAAACTAAGCCCGATGTCAGTTGTGATTGTGATAAAGATAACTCCAGACTTTTGTTTACGATTATCATAAAAGTTTAAAGTATGAAGAGTGCTGTCACCATTTTCATTTTTGTTTTGAACATTTTGTTCGAAAGAACCTTTTACCTTTACAATACGACGAACTCAAAATTTCCACGGCCGGTACTAACTGTTACGTGATATTTGACTTAGTGTCAGTCATCAGTATAATGTTGAATGTCGTATCCCTTATGGGGCAAGCAAGAAGGTAAGATTAAGCAACACTTATTATATTGACCGGCTCCGAATTCCGATGCCCGAACACAGACAGTCGAAGATACCACGATTAGGTAATTAAATCCATACTACATACAACATTTAATCAACATACAAATTAAGAATTACGAAACTAAATACAAAACAATTGTAGGGCCGAACACGCACCGCTGACCGCAGGAGAAACTATTTTTACTTTGGCTAGAAAATGCTAGGTCAAATAATTGCCGATATCTATTGACTATTTAATGTTTAACTTCAAAACGAACAGTGCAAAGTTCAAATAATAACTCACTCGTCACTACTTCCTAGTCCATCCCCACAGACCCACGAATGACGAAGGGTCCAGTACTGTCCCTGACGACATGTAATTACTTAATGTTATTGTTTATCGTTTAAACACACCGGCAACGGCAACGTCAACACCTCTGCTAATTTGTAAATAGGTACCTTGTATCAATCCGGTATAAAGAATCTTCGTTTCCTCAAAAAGGTCAAGTGTCAAGCCGATAATAATTATTGCCCTTACTGCCTGGGCCAAGAATGCGTAGCTGCACTTTGCCTAAACGCTAAATTCACTAGTTTCTGCTGAACGTCATTCGTTACCTAACTTTTATTTCAACAACAACTTTTAAAACTAATTATCAATTAACAACGAGTACGAACGTCTGACAATCAACACTTGAGAACTTGCCCACGACGAGCCAAACGGAAAGCTATTGCGCTGTGCATGTTTCAAAGCTGCCCAAAATTTTAGCTAGTCAAGTATGGTCTAGTCAAACAAAATTTTGTTACTAGGCTAGTCTAGTCTAGGCAAGTCATTACTAAAAACTGACTGCCTAGTCTAGTCACATGTATTATTGGTATAGGAGGGCGATGAGCTAGTGTAGTCTAGTCATTTTACGAAAATCGACTAGTCAAGTCAAGTCTAGCCAATCCTAGTCTAGTCACGACTTTTTGACTAGACTAGGGCAGCACGGCATCATTAAGCTCATTCGAATTCGAAGGAAATGTTCGTGGTGTGTGGTGGGAAAATTTGAACTGCCCGCCGACCGCACAGTCCCATCCGCGCTAGTTTTAAAATAATCCACATGGTTTGCCTCACTCCTTCGTTTCAGCCAGCGGCCAGCATTACTTGCCTTACGCAGTGAAGCCCCAGTGGTTTTTTGTATTAGTTGGTTAACGATTGTATTGTCACAAAAATCTTGGAATTTTGCTGTGTTTTGAAATTCGGACTTTTGTTTTGATCAAATCGAAGTTTTTGAAAGGAATTTGACTTGTTGCGAGTGAGAAAACATAAATTCATCATGAGACCTCTAACTGCTGACGAAACGAAAACTTTCTTCGAAAAATTAGCAAAATAGTAAGTCATTTTTAGTTTCCAGTGTCCTAGTCCTAGTGTCCGTCCACCACGTGCAGCTTCTATTTAAACGTCTTGTCTGCGATGTTTAATATTACATGCCATACGGGTGACGGGTGTTTTTATTATAATTAATTTTACTAGTAAACATTTTCTTGATCTGGATTAGAGCCTCAAGATTATAAATTGTAATTGTGAATTATTGACTAACAATTTATATTGTATTTAAGTGTAAACTTTTGATTTACAATTGACAATTTATTTTGTGCTTAATTCATTATTGTAAATTTTTTATTTACATTCAACATTTATATTGTTGAATGTAGGTAATTGGAAAATACCAAACAGTGTAAACAATTGTTTTGTTTGTAAATTGTACTGAACGTTATGCTTAAATATTAGCAGGTATATAAATATTGACTGAATAAAGCTTAATACAATACAATACAAAGTAGGGGCTTGGGGCAGTTACAGTAATTACAATAATTGTATTGTAATTGTATAATCACAATTTTAAATACAATTCATGTATACAGTATTATAGCTCTCATCGGGATGATGAATGTCAAATGTATCGGGAGTTATGGAGTGACTTCAAAATGGAGAACTTGCTAGATTTTATATTTGGATTGGAAATTATTATTGCTGAATAGATGCAAGAATTTCCAAAAAGTCAAAAGTTGAATGTTGCATGCCCCAGTAATGTAGAAATAGGGTAATTAGACTAAAGAAACTTATTTAAAAGGGTTAAGGCAGTTTACTTACAGAATAAGATCAGATTAATAATGACGGGATTTAACCAGTTGGCAGTAGTTAGTAATTCAAGTCGTATTGAATTTAAAAAGAAAATAATAAGCTCCCAATTATACCTATATTTTAATGTATTTTCAATTTTCGTCATTATTTGCCAAACCCAATACTATGCAGTAGTATCAGACCCTTTATCAGTGATGCAGGTAGACTGAGAAAGTCGTTATTTTTGGTTTACGTACGTTAATGTAAAAAGGAATTGTACACGATATAACACAAAAAAGAAATAGTTTAATTTTAATTGCTTAAAGTTAAGCATTTAAAGTTCATACATATTATGTGCACACAATTAATTTTCAGAGATAATAAAATGTAAAAGTAGTACAGTAGAGCCTGTGGCTTAGGCAGAGGCGAATAAAAATCAATATTTACTTAGGTGAAGTAGTGAAAGGGTTATGGCCTCATAATCCCAAGAAAGTACATTGGTGAAGCGTCATGTTTAATAATTAAAATTAATATTTTGTAGGGAGAAAGATGTATCTTTGGTATCAATATCTACACGTGGGTAATTATTTGTAATATTGCCGTACAGGCAACTCTGAACCGCCTGTCAGTCCGAAGGCCTGACTGGGGGTTCTAATGGATTATTTAGGTTTCGCATGCTATAATCCCATGAGTGTTTCATCTTTTATAACATCAAAAGGCTTGATTACGCGTGGTACCGCAATACACAGTGGCATTGGCTTGATTAACACCACAATAATAATATAGCGTATGTATTTATGTGAGATTTTCGAGTACGAGTTATTTGCCATCAAATCCTAATATCCTAATATTAATTGGAATTTTGGCATTCTTTTTTTTTAGCATTGGTGAGAACATCAAACTGTTGATAGATCGCCCTGATGGTGCCTATTGTTTTCGGTTGCATCAAGATAGGGTTTATTATGTAAGCGAGGAGATCATGCTCAAAGCTGGAAATGTGGCTCGACCTAATCTGATATGCTTGGGAACTTGTCTAGGAAAGTTTACCAAGTCGAAAAAATTCCATCTTCACATAACAGCGCTGGATTATTTAGCTCCGTATGCACTTGTAAGTATAATTATTTCTGCATTCTGTATTTTCCCTTAATAAAGGACTACAATTATAAATTCCATTTGCTGTGCGATATGAATGTAACAGGCATAATCAGGTCAAGATGTTTTACGGTGTTTGTTTTTTGTGTATTTATTAGTCTAAAATGTGGTTGAAGACGAATGCTGAGCAACAATTTCTGTATGGCAATAATGTCACGAAATCTGGATTAGGTAGAATATCTGATAACGTCAACAAATACAGTGGAGTTGTCTTATATTCAATGAGAGATGTTCCCCTGGTAAGTAACTTTTCCTTATTGTTGCATTTATATAATCTTTGATCAGCTTGACTTGACTTGACCAACTTGACTGACAACTTGACCAACTGACTTGACCAACTTGAATGGATAATTTTTGCTTTCGCTTATAATTATGTTTCTGTATTGTATACATCTAAATGTGTATTCTCGTATTTAAGTATGCCTGGTAACTGTGTGAGATGCTCGTATTACTCGTCAGCAATAACCAGCATCAAGCCTTATATGTAAAAATTGGTAAAGAATTGTTTTTAATTTTCAGGGATTCGGCACAGCTGCGAAGTCAACATCTGAATGCAGAGTGACTGATCCATCTACGATTATCTGTTTCCATCAAGCTGATATTGGTGAATACATTAGAAGCGAAAATACACTAACGTAATTGAATTATTTTGTCATATCAGAGTGTACCAATCGACTTATTGTAATTTTATAATAGTTATGAATTGTTTTATTAAAAAATACTGCTGTCTTTATTATAAATTCATTTTAGAATGTAACTGTTAATCAATATATATTGGCTGCGAGAATGTTAAAAAATTATTATAATTTTTCAGTTCAGTCCGTTGCCATTTGTATTCATGTGCATTTTTTACTTTGAAACTAGTACTGCATATTTATCACATGACCAACTTTTAAAATTGGCGAGAAACGGTTACGCGGATGAAAGACTTGTCGTAGTAAATAAACCAAACTCATGTGTTTGCCATCTAATACATAATTAGCTTGGGATCAGTGCTTTGTAGAAATATCAAAGCATAAAAATTCAGTATCCCGGTGGGCTAATTATTGTATGCCATTTAAATCGTTGGCACATCTGCAACTGAAATACCCGAAGAAGTAAATCATACTGTGTTAGTCTATCGATTTGATTACAATTATTTTAATACATAATCTGTAGGATTGCTTTCCGTTAACAGAACCGCTGTCACTTTGAATCCATTTTTATTTAGGCAGCTGTATAGGCTGGATTTATAGTTGCATGCTAGTTAGACTTTCAATTAGTCACAGGTTTCAATTAGAGATGTAAGTGAAGCATTGAATTTAAACGCAAGCCAATTTTTTATTCTCAGTGTTTTATGACTGCAGCCGCATCGGCTTGGTTGTATGCCATAAGGCCCTAGCCCGTAAAACTTTGCTGGTTGAAAAGGAGAGTCATCGATCTGATTGTTAGATTTCTGTTGAAGTTTAATAGGAAACGGACCGAATCGTGTCTGACATTGCTGATTGAAGTAAATAATTAGGACCATCAGTAAATGCATGCATCTTCCTGTCCGACTGTAGCACTATATACTTATGCTCTGCCTACCGTATAATCCATTTCAAGCAGTCAAAACTTGTAATATGTGAGGCTGCTCATAGAAAGATGCTTTCTTCTCGCCCGGAATAAATTCCACGCAAGCCGATCGTCTATTTAAGAATTTTTATTTACAGCTTAAGCACACTCTCATCGCTGTGTGGAGAGACACAGATGTGACTTATTGCTTCTAGAGTTGACAAAGTTTTATGCCCGGTAGGAACAACTTATGCATTCCCAAATATATGCCACAGCCGTTTCAGCTAAGATGATAAGTTGTTACCTCCTCTATTTCTCATAAAAATCCCATGAAATAAATACATAATGCATTCCAAATTAGTAACATCATCCAACAGCACAAGGTTAGCATCAAATCAAGTTTTATTGCCGTCGTAAAGAACCACCATAAACAAGTGGAAGCATTTTGCTAGTTCTGAACAATTCCTCGTCGTAATTAATGAAAAATTGGCTGAATGATGAACATTAATTATTATTATCTTACATCTCCGTTTATAACGCCAACTTTTCATGCGTTGGAACATTAACTGTCAGCTCAGACTAATGGCTGCATAGGTATGTATTTTAAAAACTGCTTACGCACGTTTCAGATTGACATTTTCATTAGGGGCATTTCTAAACTGGCGTAGTGTTTCACAGACAGAACATTTTGTATATCTTCTAATGGAGCCCGGGTCTCCAATTGAGCCCGGGGTCTGACTAGTGAGCCCAAATTTTACTTACGATTAGAGCCCAGGGGACTCTATTAGAAGATATCCTCAAGGGGAATATAGTACGTTCGTATAAACAAACCGTTTTTATATTAAGTATAGGTACTTATTTTAGTTTTGTCACCTTGTTATGTGTACTTTCTTTCTAAAAGTAGTACATAATAAAATCTAACATTTTTTTCATGGAAATTTAGAAACAACATTTTCGATATCAATTTACAACTAGGCACACACGGAAGCAATGCATGCATCGTTGTATCGCAGGGATGGGTTGCCAAGCAAGTAAACTGCATGCTAAATATAAGAAACCAATACATACAATAATTGTATATAGAGTACCTATATACCGTAAGGATACCAATGATGGCCGGGGTCGTAAATAATGGCAAATTTTCTAAGATGGCCAGGGAAATCCATTGAAACAAGCAGTACGCTAACTTATACCACAGTATCGATGCCGTGAAATTCATTTTTATCCAGATTACGAATAGGTTAATCTATGCTACCTACACAAAAGTTCAAAAATGTTGCAGTGGTTGCAGAGCAGAATGCCTGACTTTAAATCAATTGGATTTTCTGGCTCTACGGTGCTAATCTGTGTTATTTGCTACACTTCTGTCTTCTTGCCTTGGCAGTTTGCGGACAGGTGCCACATGGCCACCCAGGTTGCACCAAGAACTGTTGCATTTCAACTTTTTGAAACTTTCTTTCATTCCTTTCAAATTCGTTTCTCGTTTAAATTCTCACGGTCAAGGCTTCCAAACCAACACAAACTTATGAACATGTTCAACTGCTCTACTGTAAAACTTTAAAACGCTGGCCCATCTGCATCTGTTCGTACAGGACGGTGAAACATTTAAAAGCCTGGCTCGTAAGAGTCGTATACACTGTACAACATACTTTTAGAATTAGTTTTGCTTTTTTTAATAAAAAGTTTAACAGTATAGACAGTATAGCATGGGGCATTGGTAAAAATTATCGATTACAATCGAGACAAGTCTTATGCACAGGCAAACCATATGGGGGCCATGGCGTTAATTATTATATGCTTGGTCTGGTATGGTCGGTATTTTCAAGTTGCCTGGGATCGTAGACCAAGTTGGATACAGATAGAGCGTCGCGGACTGGGAGTGTTGGAATACTTACGGTAGGTAATATAAGTATATGTAGCTGTAGACACGTCTTGAATGGATGTTACTCATTTCAATTCTTTTTATTGGGACGATTGCCTGTAATTTATTTTAACGAACCTCTAGACAAAATAACCAATACAGGTGTTGAAGTAGGATTGTAAATTCCTCATTATTTTGCGAGATGGGTTGTCAGACCGTGACTGTGTGTGTGTGGCCGTAAAAAAAAAGTGTCTCTCTCGAGAGCTAACCTCTGATTTCGGCAAACGAGCAGCTTAACAGGGAATGTGCTGTGCCATGAAAGTATTGCATATCCATCGAAATACAACTTGTTCCACGACTAGCAGTTTGTAGTTTATGATTTGGCAATAGGTGTGTCCTAAAACTGTGAGAGCATCCGCCTTGTTTTCTAGTAGTTGTCTATTAACCGAACGCACAAATCTATTTTCACGTTTGTATCCCATGTCGTCGGGCGTAAGTTGACATCACTCTCTCGCCTCTGGGTCCCGACCCAATTTTTTTTTATATCATTGTCTAATTTTAATTTTTCTTCAAGGATGCCAAAAGCAAACGGAGAAACTCTCTCATGCTCTCACCTCATTCAGAGTTTTCCCCTGCGCGCCTTTTGTTTACAACCTTTACGTTGAATAAAAATGATAGAAACAATCGCTGACTGTTCCCTCCGTAATTGATTGCTAATAAGTTTTTCCTCTCGTCGAGTTCTTCTGTCTCAGAGTCGTCGGCTGGGACTCAACAAAATATTAATTACTTGTGCAATCCGCAAAGCAAATTCAACACTTGATCCTCATCATCAGCTCTTGTGCCATGGACCGCAATCATCTTTCCGCATTCGACTACGGTAAGATATATTAATTAATATTTAATATTTTCATTAGAAAGTTACTGCGTAGTCCCTGTTGTAACTCACTGCTTCAAAGAAATACGAGAAAATTCTGAAAGTGCCTCTGCAATATTTTAATAAGGACATGACACTCTGTGGGAGTGACTCAATAATATATTATTGTACTTTGTAGTTTTCCTATTTATATTTACAAAAATTCAATTTATTGGGGAAATTAGATTTTCTGTCGTTTTTCAAGCTCGAAAGAGCTCAATGTGACTTGAGGGACGTACCGTGGGTAGAACACAAGTGTGGAATGTTTGCATTACTAATGAAGAAATAAATTGTGAACGTCCGCTTGCACGTGGCTCACCACAAGGGGCAGATTTGGACCATTATTATTGCAAAGGATACGAGCTAAATTATTCACAGAGATTTAAACTGATTTTCCCTAGAATTTGAGCCGCCACCTGCCAACTACAGAGAATTGTACCCCGTTCACTTAAAGTATGCGAGACCCTCGCTAAGTGTTTCCCAAGACATGACGACCGTGATTGTAAATCAACCACATTCACATGGCAGCAGATCTCCGGGTGGAAATTCGACCACAACAACGCTAACAAGAGGCCTCCTGGGCTTTGAATCACTCATTCCTGTCCAATCACTTAAATTAACTTTTTCTGGTAAAAATTGATTTTTCCTTCGTAATAACTCTCTCCTTTCTTATAAAACTGTGTATACATACGTACGTATGCGTCCTGCACTTGCTACATATTTATGCCTGTCTGAGTCGGAGAGGCTGTAACAAAGTCCATAATTTATCTATGCTAATGCTGATTCGTATAGATTAATTTCTTTGCGTATTCGGATCCGAATCCGAACGTTTGTTGCTTGGAAAATGGTTCTCTTTGTGTCAGTTCTATATTTAGATAGAGATGGAGAGGTTCCAGTGTAAGCATTGCATTGGCTGGTAATTACATGTTCAAAGTAGAATCAGTTGATTACCGATGCGTTGCGATGACTATGAAGTATGAAGGTCTTTTGAGCTACATAGGTATACAAGTATGTATAGATTTTATAGAATATTTCTTTATTAGAACAGCCAAGGAGTTCCTTTAGAGCTCTTACATCAGATTTATCTTTGATTGTGAAGGGGTTCTACTTTATTGTTATTAAAATTGAGTTATGATATGATTTAGCGAGAAATTCTTTTAAAAGTTTTCATAGAGAGTCAATATTTGGACAAGTCGGCTTAATATTGTTCTCATAATTCTTGGTGGCTGTCAAAGCCATGAAAAGTCTCCTAAAAATTTCCAAAAAAAAAAATGATGTCCCTTCCCACGCTCAAAAAATATGTGAATGGGGATAAAAGTTTTGTTCAGAGGGGTGGGAAGCATGAAGGAAGATAATGATGTCAAAAAAAAGAAGGCTATTCATGCAGTGAGTTGGAAAGAAACTGATTAGTGGTGTTTTATAGACACACGAAATTGGAACGTGTACTGTGCGGTGTACATCCTCGAAAGAAAATCCTAAAGTCTTTCTCTAGCATTTCCCTTTGACTTGGTCTTGTTAAAATAGGGAATTAAATTAAAAGGGACATGTAAGTCCTAAAGCACGCCGTGTATGAAACAGGGACTTTGAATGCAATTTACTGGTAACCAAGTTACCTCCAAAAACGTAATAGGATTTGTGCACCGTAACAATTTCGTCAAAAGCAAGGAAAAATCTTTTACTATTACCCTACACAACTTGTGTAGGTATGTAGGTACATCTGAAATGAAATACAAAAGCCCCCAATGCATACCTGCTTAATACATTTGTAGGTACCATCAAAATAGTTTAGAAATTATGTGGATAAGTATATAGCGCCGTACACGTACACTATATACTTACCGTAACTATTGGAAACGTAAACCGCCATATACTTGATACCTATTGGATGCATGCTGTGGTGATGGTCTGGTGGTACTTGGGGTATATACCGCTCTACTACAGATTAAATAGTACCTTTCGGTTTTGGTTTTTGGTCCCAGGGTGATTTAATTGGATTTTAATGACTGTGGTATCACAATAAATGTTTTCAGAGATGAATGACTGCTGCCCGGAAATTCAAATCAAGAACGTAAATGGCGGGGATTTAATATTCAAAGGGCATTTTGGCGCCAATCTATGTTGCACTTGCTGTCAGTGTCATGCCGAAGACAAAGAAGTTTTCATTAATGACCTAAATGAACGAAGTATTTCTCGTCTTGTGTTTCGCACTGAAGCTTGCCGCTGTTACGTAAGTAACGTTGCATTGTAACGCTCCTGGTCCTGGACATTTGGAGCATGTATACATAGTACGTTCAGGCTATAATACGCTGTTGTAGCTTACACAACACCCGGGCAGGGCCATAACGAGAGCATGTATATATAAGCAGGAAGAAGGAGAAGGTGTAGTGTACTGTAGTGGTAGCTAGGGAATCACTTCGATGAAATCATTTCGGAGTTTATAGCCAGACAAAGCCATACATACGGGAAGTTTGTAGGAAAAGCTCCCGTGTAGTTAGACAGTGAAGCGTGGCAAAGCCGTCCCAGCACACTTACATCAATACCAACACCATTTCTATCTCACTAAGGAGAATTCCACATTTGCTCAACATGCCATTCCATGAATGGACCAAATTACAACTTGTACCAGTTTCATTTATTCATTCATTCATTTCCAATTTTGTTTTTCATTAAATGGCTTTTGTCATACCCATGTACCTTTAGTACACTTGCTGCTTCCAAACCCTCCCAGCTTGTTGCTTTTACTTTCCTTTCAGCTCCTGATTCCGTGATTTGATTTCTGCCACTCTGTCTCCAACAATTTCCCCATTTCCTCCTTTCGCCTTTAACAGAGCCTGCAACATATGTATGTAGCTACCTTATATACCTACCTATATATGCTCGACGGACTGAGATCACCATGGGCACATATGCTTCACAAATCTACCTCCAGTCAAGCGCATTCGTTCCTATTCCTATACACAGTACAAAGGGGAAAGGTAGAAGGTGTACATGCTAAGTTGTCGATTTCACTTATTACATCGGACACTTTGTTTGGTTACAATTTTGCTTATTTCCATTTCCCAGTTTGCGTCAAATGTTCCTTCTATATACATACATATATAGGTAGCTCGACTTTTGCTTCCTGCTGCGAGTGTCACTAGCAAAAGGAGCTGTCACGACCATATCATTGCCTCCCGGCATGATTATGACGGTATATACAGAACTGAAGGCAGCCCTGTAGTTCCAGTTCTCTGTAGATACTTAGCTGGAGCAGTCACATGTGCATGGCAATGTCAGCCATGTGAAGAATAAATGGAAATGGCACAGTCGAGAAGGAAATGCAATTCCAAGACAGATGATTGGGTGGCGTGCCCACATCTAAATTCATATCCAAATCCAAAGATTATTCATTCCTCATACTATTAAATTTAGTTTTTTTTAAATGAAATACAGAAGACATAAATTTGAAGTTCATTTTACCTATCCCAGAATCACTATACACCCTTTGCATGCATATATATAGTGTAAGTACTGTTGTATGTATTGTGACGTAGCTTGTAATGGAAATGAATTGGTGAAAATATTGGTAAGCATTGCATTGCATTGCATTGGTGAATGAAAATATTCTAACTTATTATTATGTGTTCACTTCGCACAGGATGAAACGGATTTCTATGAAATATTCGCTCCGGTTCGACAACGCGTCGGCACCGTCGCCTACCAATACAACCAGGGAGTCCAAACTTTTATAATTAAAAATGAAATTTCAACGGAGCAATTCACGGTGAAGCGTGGGATTGGAGAAAATGCTCATGTTCGTAAATGTCCTTGTCATTCTACCACTCACAAATAATGAATAATTTTCTCATGAAACTTTTAATGGGGTTCAAGTCTAAGCCGTCATATTAACATATCTTAAAATACACCGACGTCCCTTTGTTCAAGCACTGCACTGTCCTCTATAATGCAGCCTACACAGCTCTATTGCCTCTTGTCTAGTTCTATAGTAGTAGTTCTCTGTACATTTCTTTTGATTCAGTACAATTACCACTAAATTGTACACTGACATCACTCAACTTGCTCAACTTTTAGCGACGTTCCTGCCCTGACCTGATTACCATCTATGAATTTAATAAGACTGTATTTCTATACAGACCAAAAGACTAAAATTTCTAAGTAGACTCATAATTATTCCATTTGATGGATAATAAAATTGAATTGGCGTGTAGGCAGGAGAGGTACGGAGTACGGAGAACTACCTACTAGTACTTTATACTACTTTGGATTTTACAGGATATATAGCAGGGCAATTTGGTAAAAGGGATGTATTGTAGTGGAGCTGGCACACAGTACAAAACTCATGTGGTGACTGTATCTATGTTTATACTGTCTACCTACGTCTGACTGCTAATGGCATGGCGTGACATGGCCTGGTCTGGCAAGGCATCTCATGTCCTAGACAGTTTCTTTTCCGTTTCCCTTGAATTAACGAACTCTCTCGCCTCCATGTTTTTATTACTTTATTAGCTATGGAAGTTTGAATTCGTATAAAAAGAAACCTTCCTCACTCCTGCATGTGTGTGCTTTTACAAGAAATGGAATGCCGTTAGTATTTATTTTTTGATGCTATTGCATGTATGTTTGTATGTTTCTTGTTTACTTTTCCGGCAATTTAGCCGCTTCCGAATTACAGAGATATGGTGGGGGGGCAACGGAGATAAATGGAGGAGATGCGGGCTTTGATGGGAGAGGAAATCGTGGTAGTTTTGTCAAAATGTAGATTCCCTGCCAATTTATCCCTAGTCATGCACGACTAACACTGTCTTCCTTCGAATAAACAATTTGAGGAGATACAACTCCCCCCAAATGGTTATAACGTTATCATTAATAGTTAGTGTAATATCGTATTAGAATATAGATCGTGGAAATAAAAAAGACGTCCTTTCTTTGCTCATGTCTGTAGGCCTCTTTCATAGAATTTGCATACCATTTACATTCGTTTTTAACCTCTGTACACCCCACGACCCTATTCATGGAAATGTGATCAAGGGAAACTAAGTGAATTTAGAAATAGAAATAAATGCTTAGTAGGCAAAGAGAAGGAGGACTTGTTGTAGCGCTTGGAGATGGATAAAGGATAAAAGTTTTTTTTCTTCTTCTCATTCTGGTCTTTCATTCTTCTCTGTGAAAGGGAAAGTCAACTCAGGATCAATCTGAGCATTGAATTGCCTTAAAATATAGAATCTAATAAAACCAACCCGAATGACTACGATCGTTCGTGGTATTCTTTGGAAACTTATAGGATTTGACTTGGATTGGCGGATTGGTTGGGGGCCGGAATGTATATGTTCGAATTAGATGGTCATGTGGTTATAATGGGAATGGCACTCCAACTAGGTACTCTCTGACTAGTGAGCTCTGACAAAAGTTTCTCTATTGAATACCCTTTTTCAGATCAAGACAGTGACGGGGGATGTGATTGCCGTGGTGGACATCAACCGACCGGGACAGAATATTAGACCCAGCTACACTTTGACGTTTACGCATCAGGAAATAACACTAATCGATAAAATATTGCTAATTGGATTCCTTATTTCTCTGGTACGTGGGAGAGAAGGAGTGGGTTTGGTGGTGTATAACTTATAAATTCAATTGAAAACTACTCTGGCTAAAACTTACTGTGCTTATCATCATTAACCAAAAAGTAAAGTGCACTTTAATGAGAAACTAATTCTCTCCTCTATCTCACAAGAAAGGAACTTGGGGATGTAGACATTAGACTAGACTATTAGACGATTAGACAGTCCTGCTCCCATCCCGAAAGCTACTCCTAATCTAGTCATTCTAACTCTAGTGCTACTCAAGATTCCATGGACTAAAGCGGGTGATAATGTATGTACATAGATACAGGGCTGGAGGACGTATGTAGACTATAATTAGGTAGCAAGTGTCCTGTAGTACCCATTTTACCATTTACGTGGTGCGATGCTTTTTGAATGGAGCATTATAGAAGCCAATACAGCATGCCTACTCCGAGACACTTGGGATGCACTCACACTTCTTCCCATGCTGTGTGGAAAGAGGAGAAAGTCTCCAGCAGAAGTAATGCAATGTAAATCCAGGGCATGCCACAGAATGTCCCTTTATCCCAAACCCAAAGTAATGACGTGAACTAACTTTAGCTGTACAGAATAATCTAAATCTTTGTGAGCCTTTTGCCTTAGTCCGTAGTTTTGACTTGGTTTTGGTTTCATGAATCAAATAAGATAGTTTTCGAGGAAATCCAATATAATTTCATTCTCTAACAGACATTTCTCTCTTGTTTTCTCCTAGGATATTTTATACTTGGAGACCACATTTATATTTCAATGCATATTTATCCCCTTTTTTGGGCTGGCCTTCGCGGCTCTGGTCTTCCTTATCTTGTACTACAAGTTATCATCGTGACACCGATTAAGCCTGATTAATTGGTTCGCTTAAAAAGGAATCATCTCTCCCTTCGAGCTTTCTCTCTCCCTCTCTTCCCCCTCGTCCTCCTCCCCCATCGTATCTTCCAAGTCATTCAGTCAGTCAGTGAGTCAGATCGTCGGATATCGGGAAGCATGAGTAAGTAGACGACGCTCATGCTCGGGTCCATGTCTGATAATTTGTATTGCTGCTCCTCCACTTGCACTACCACTTCCAATCTCTAAACTACCACGACCAGCACCACTACAACCAACAACAACCCACCACTCAACTGTCACACACAGGAAACGTCACACAGCACTGTCGAGTCGAGGGAAGGCACTCTCGTTTCAAGACCAGGAACGGAATTAGTTTCAATGCTTCTTTAAAACCAGATAAGAGTCGGTATGAGATTAATTCTAGGAAATAAAATCAACAACGAGAGACCAGAAGTCATTGTTTGTCTATCTCCTGTCTGTATTTTTATCCTTCTCTCTCTTCTCTGGCATTTCACTTGATTTCGCTCTTCATTAATGCATACCTACCTTTTATCATATTCCCAACTACTATGGTAGTTACGTGCACAGAAGTACTTTCCTACCTACCTCCGGCGGTCCTTGTCATTTCTCCCTTTTGAAATATACATGCATCTACTAACGACCATTTACTCCCTATACTTCGTCTGTAATATACATAGTGGCCACAGTGCCATTGACAGTGCAATTTAATTGATTCAGACGCACCAGTGCATAATTACATACAACTGAACAAACAGCTTTCATTTTCCATTTACACGAGTAGGTAAACCTGCCACCAAAAACCTTACTTTACAACACACGGGCCTATCTATTTACATCTCATCTCAATGTGGATTTAAGCATACGAAATATCGTGGTGGATACATGGCATCCTATTATAGCATAGGCAATTTAGCTTTCCTTCAGAAAGCGTACATAATTGGATATTCTGTATACCTACCGTTTTGGGGAAATTTAGTTCAATTATAATCACCTATATATGTGTGAACATTTTAAAAACATTGTGTAGGTAGGGATGTCATATCGTTGGTGAAAAGACAAAATATGGGTTAAATCCAAATACAGTTGAAGGCAGAATAAAGCATATTCATGCTCTATGTCAGTGCCATTTTCCTTTTAGTTTTGTTTGAACGAACCACATTGTGCCTCTGAGCCGATGATATTCTATCCTTTATACCTTGAATGACGATAAATTATCCCATTACATCGCATTCCTGTGTTACTGCATCCCGATATTGTCGTTCCTTCGTTTGTTCGCCGTGCTTCAAGTTGCTAGTTGTGGTTCATAAAATGATTCCGAAAATTGCTTGTGAAGTTTTGGGATTATACTTTGCATGGTTGAATTCTTCCCGTCTTGTTTACATTCGCTTACTATTAACATTTACTTTGTCGTCGCATTCTCGCTGGTTTTGGTGGGTTGACAGGAGCACTTTGTGGGTAAATAGTTTCCTATCAAAATATCGGAGATGAAATTGGAATGTACAGGAGGGCTATAGGACTTCCCTCCTACTCCTACTGACTATTTGCCAAAGGAAGGCTTGCCAACGGTTAATTCGCCGAGGTACTTGAGTCCTGCCAAGTGCGCAAGGTGCCAACTGGACAACTAAAATTGCCTACTGGACAGTTTTCTTAGGGGAAAAACTTGACTACTAAGCAACTAGCTTATCTATGTAGATGCATACATGGTTTTTGAATGCGGTTGTTTATTACAACCGAATTCATAATAGTGAAGTAAATCTCTTTTTTATGCAAACTTTCTCTATGGACTTTATCAAAAAAAAACAACTGTAGACTGAAGGGGCGAGCTACAAAGTTATTATAGCACTTAGCAGATAGCAATTTATAATTTTCTGTCCATACTACAGCCTCAAGTATTTTTATTGCATTATTACCCACTAAAACGCAAGGGGTTTTTCAAAGTACTCTCAGTAGGTGAAGTAATCGTTGTAAGCATTGCATTAGTGGAGCCTGTTGGCAAGTTGTTCGTTGGCGAATGGTCCGGCTTCCGTGCCATGCCGGAGTGTTTATGTGATGCGTATACACAATATTTTATTCAATGAAAATGTCTGTTTCCCTGACTTACATATGTATCTCATGTTCCCTCAGTATATCTACTATTTGAATCAATGACATGTCAGGGCTAAAGTGTAACATGTGTGTAAATTATTCGGGAAACAGATGTTCTTTGTCTCATGCTAAAAGATTCCCAGGCTTTATGCTCCTAAAGACTAGCAGGGAAACTAAAACCAAAGGAGTGAGGAGGGAGGATGGGCGAGATAGAGCGAGGCTGCCATAGATACAGTGAGAGGTTGAAGAAAAAAGGAGTTGCATGTCTGTGGTCCATTTGGTCATCTTTGCCAAATCCTGTCCTGTTTGTAGACGGAAGAAGACAAGTTGTAAACGGGTAAACATACGGTCATGGATGGGGAAGTGGAGAAAGTAGTTTGGTGTGTACGGACAGTACAGAGAGTAGTGTGAAAAAATGCACAAAACAACGGACGGGATGAAAGGGAAGAAAAGTGAGCAGGAGAGATGAGAACAAGAGAGGAAGGCCGAACAAACGTGAGTGGAAACAAAGATAATAATGAGATGCACCGGTTTGGTAAGTTTTTTCTTCTTCTTTTTGTGAGGGGAGAGTCTCATGGTTTCTTGGTCTTTCTTTTTACTTAACTACAGGATATTTCTACGGCCGAACCAGCAGGCTTTCGTTCCAAATGCAGTTATCGATCGATCTAAGTACAGCTCGTCGTCGTTTCATATGTACTTTCTAGGCTTTCCCCTCATTTCTCAAGATCCAGTCCACGCTAGAAGTAGAAGTACAACATCTCTTCTATGTTACAGTCTAAGCCAGCCAACCCTTCCTATCTTTCTGGTCTTTCCCATAAAAACTCGAGAGATTCTTCTTGCTCCTCCACGCTTCTCAATCCCACACGCCTTCGCCAGTGTGTGTGTGTGTGTGTGTGTTCAGGAGAAACTTTTGGGGATTTTTTCCAACAGTACATTGTACTGTATTCTATTTTATTAAGGAAAAAGTTACGAGGGTGTAATAATCGTTTTTATTATACCAGAAATAGATACTCAAAGGCCTTACATAAATTACCAAACTAAGCTATTAAAAATTCCAAATTTCGCCAGAAGAATTATTGAGTGGTGTAATTTGACTACCTTCATTTCCATGAGAGTTAGATAGGGTGGAGAAAGGGGGTAGAATTAGGGAACTAATAAAATGTTCCATTGGGTCCATTCATTTTTGGTCGGGAAATGATATTGAAAGGACTATCGCCGTAGATTTTATTCCAAGTTTCTAAAGTTAGTAGCAGCTACACGTTTAATGACAAGGGTAGGGAAAGTTAGCCTTGGATGTAAATTGGGAGTGTTGTTTGCGTGAAAAGCTCAAGCTCGAGAGGATGTTCGTGAGATATGTTTCTGGTGAAAGTAATAGGAGACTCTTGTGGAGGATATAGGGCTCATTTGAAATTTTAAAAAGAAGGAAATAGATGAAAATGCAAAGCATTTAGAATGTTACGAATGTTTAGCTAGGATGATTGGTATGTGAAGAGCTGAGGTTATTTATGTAAGCGGCCGGATAGTGAGACTCGTATTGACTTTGTCTGTGTATTGTTGGATTGTTGGGAAGGTACGAGTGGGAGAGGGAGTGTGGTGTCTATAGGTATATCCGGTCGGGTTGTGGAAGACGTATAGGTGGTTTGGTTTGGTGAGCGTGCCTGGAGCTGAATGTAAGTACAGATAGGAGTGGATGTAGTTGAGGTGCCAGTGTGCCGCCTGAGAATCATCCAGTGCCACGAGCAGCCAGGAAAAGTATAGTAAAAAGAGAAGAGCGAGTAGTGGAAGTTATCATTCTACAGTCATCCATATCTTATAGGCATATTCACACATTGGAGTTGGAGTTGGCCGTGGTGGTGGTGGAAGGCTGGTGGAGCAGTGGAAACGGGGAAGTGAAAGTCTGCCTATAGTGTCTCTATCCTGGACTATCTGCTCTCGTAGTAGGGCTACAACTACAATTTTCAATGTCGAGGAGGAAGGGCTGTTAGCTCAGCTCGAGAGATATCCATAGTAGATGGGTCCCAGTTGAATCAAAAGTTATATCCCTAAAAGTCTGGCTGCTCACGAGTCTAGCAGTCGGTCGGTCGGCACGGCACTCAGTACACAGATCGAGGCTATCTGGGTCCCGGTCCAAGAGGGAATGTGGAGCGAAGAGAGAGAGAGTGAGCAAGCAAAGTGAAAGAGGTTCATCTTCCTTCCCATGAAGCACATTGAAGGAAGAATCCAACGAGGAGACGAGTGAAAGTGAGAAAGAGAAAGACGGGCCTCGTTGTCTTCTCTCTGATTGCTCAATTGGTTGTGAATAATTAAGTCCTGTCTGAATATGTAGAGGTAGAGAGAAATTCGTTTTAAACCTTATTAATTCACGTCAGCTAAATCTACTCCACGGTCATACCTTCTTTTTAAGGCTCTCTCCTCAAATAACTACTTGCTCTCCGGTCCTTCCCCAGTACTTAGGATCCTTCCTCACTTCCAAAACCTTTCTCTCCGCAGTCCACACATTCCCCTTCCTCCTCAACCACTCTCGCTCTCTCCCTCTCGCAACATCTTAATAACCTCTTGTCGAACACCTCCACCAGAATCAACTTTCTCTCTCTCACACACACCCACAAAAGCCAGTCATTCAAAAACAATTGAATTCAGTTCAATCCCAACCTATACATACGGCCACGTCATTACCTAAGACACATGAGTGCATTAAGCCCCCGTAATACCAACCAAGACCGCAAGACCAACACACTCCAACGGAATCCAAAACTGTCCTCGTTAAAGTCTCTCAGGAAGGTGCTCATTTTCATAAATACTATTTTCTTCCTTCACATTATCAAATTGTAATCACTCGACGATTACAAGAATTGTTGCTCAGCTCTCTAGTCAATCTTTTGTATCTCATTCTCTGTGAACTGGGTCAAGGACGACAATCGTTTACAACTAAATTGTACGACTCTTCACTTTCACCCTTTAGTTCCGTCTATGTTCTACTGTCGACAGTCTTTGGAGCACATGTGTATGTATCTTTAATGTGAACGTGTGAAATCTGGTAGAGTGAAAGGTGTTTAACATTTTGTGAGCTTGAGAGTACAGAGTGATTAATAGACAAGGCGGCTGACGGATATACAAAATATTGGAAAATAAATTCAATCCAATCCCATTCCATCCCATCCAACGAATAATATATCAGCACAACAAGCTCTTAGAATCTATCTTGAAAAATATTTCCAAAAAATTGATTTTTCTTCACGTCTTACGTCTCTCTCTCTATTGACTGCTACTGCTGCTATTTTCTCTGTTGACTTTCTTCACTTTCTCTCCTTTCTATTATCGTTCAAAAACACAATAATGCCGAGACATAAGCCTCCAAACTAGATTTATGTAGCAGGAGACTGTGCATAAGTGCTAGATGCGCTTTGAAATTGAAACCCTCGTTGTTGACTGTACTTTTTATTAGTAGGTATTGTTGTTGTTATTACTGCCATGTATTGTGTAAGGCTGGGTATTAGTTGACGTTGACATTATTGACAAGCTTAATGGAAATGCGAACTCGAGTTGTACCCGAAAGCTAAGAAGAAGAAGAAGAAGAAGAAGAAAAACAAGTAAATCCAAAAATCAAATCCAAATCCAAATCCACGTTTTTCTTCCGGGAAAAGCAAATCGACCTAAAGTATAAATATTATTGTGTCTAAACCCAAACTAAATAAACATGATGCATTATGAGAATCCCGTGGAAATAAACAATCCTCAGTTTTGTGAGTCCCCCGATTTCTCATCGGGCTATTTACAAGAGCAAAACGAGAAGGACTCTGGCTCCGTTGAAAATATCGACCTAGAGTCAGAATTTCCATTTTATGTACCTGAATTTGAAGTTCTGGAGGAAGTCTCATTTCTCAAACTAATAGTTTCTGGTAAGTGGTAACGATAAGTATAATTAGTTTCATAATTTTCTTGCCACAGTGTTCACTATATTTTTTTTGTCTTTATGATCATGATGGTGATAGTTGATGGTGAAGTAATGTTTCTCTATAAAATGCCTTGCCAAGTTATCATGCCATTGCCATTGCCATTATCATATATCGTTGTAATTATATTCATATACGAGAGTGAGTCTATCATAATATTTTGTGTATATTTCCCATACTTTCACCTGCTCCACTTTCACTACATTTCCCAATCCGACCGACTTATTCTATATCTAGATAGGAAGTTTACATTTCCATTTAGCCTCAAACTTGGAGCATAGTCAAGTCATGTCGGTAGGTATGTGTGTAAGTGTGAGGTAGCTACAGTTGTTCACACAACACTACACAATCCAATACAGTAGTGCAATGGTTGCTCATTTACAACGTTTATAAGTTGAAAGCAAATGTAAGTGGAGGCGTACAGGGTAAGCGTAGACGCAACGTATTTTCTAGCACCCCATGGAATTACGTAGGAGAGAGCTTTGTGGAATTTCCCATCCGTTGTTGTATTCTGTAGTATTATTCCAAATATAAAAACAACCCATAGACATATGTACATACATAGTTATCACATATTTGCTTTTAAATCAAGTGCAAGTCAAGCATAATACTAATCTCTAGGGATACTTACATAGTGCTTAATTTATATATGCGTGAGTTCAAATACGTATTTAAACAGCTCAGCTCAAAAGTTTTGAGAGCTTGCTAATGTTTTCAGAAAGAAAGAAAAAAAGATTATTTATTTTCATTACCGCAGTGTAAATATGTGGTCATGTGGATGCATGGCGTGAAGCGCGTATCGTGTCCACAGTGCTACACGCAATCTCTCTTGTTATGCTCTGACCAAAAGAAAATGACTTGTGTGGTTTGTAATGTTTTTTTTTCGAAGGAGGCTCAGCAACGCCAAAGTTTACGATCCAAGACAAATTTGAGCAATTTTTACTGAAAGGAGAAGTGACGAGAAGAACAGTGTCTAACCAGAATGAAGAGGAAACGGAAATTACAATAATTAACACAAACTATGGCTGCCTCTTGAAGATCCTCTTCTCCGAAGTAACGACAAAGAAAAATAACAAAGACTCTATTTTCCTTTTATATTTCTATTACATCAAAAATCATAGTAGAGGGGCGAAAGCATTCATAACGGCATCATGATTTATACCAAAGTTTTTTTACACGGTTATCTATAGTAGGTATATAGGTATAAATTTACACTGTGCACCTATAGGGATATGTATAGGTATATATGGAATGCTCTGCATGTTTGTAGAGTGAGTTGTACCTTCCTTGTACGTTAGATACGTATAGATTAGATGTACTGTACTACTTCACATAAACATTTTTTTTTCATCCAACTACCGGTGCTCGTGTTTTTTTGGCATAAAAGCAGTAATTATCTCAAGCATGACATTTGAATTGCATGGTTTCAACTTTGGCTTATAGCGTGGCTCATGTCGTGGGAGTTAAGTTTCATAAACCGGCTTTTAATGGATCTCATGTAGTTCAAATGAACAGACTACACATTTGCATTTAAACCCCAAAAGCAACATTTTACATCGTACTTTATTCTCCCTTTCATTGTACAATTCTTCCAATTTAAGGTACATCTCACTTCACATCTTCAGTCTTGATCTCGAGTTCCCTTCTGCGAAACCTTTATCAAGTAGTAGCTGTCAGGTGTGTGTGTGCATGAAAACTCGTACACTCTATCTGTAACTTGACTGGACTTGAATGTTTTCGCATTGTATTGTATGATACAGGAAGGGGGCATGATTGCATTTTAGAATTACCCAGAATTCCCCAAGTTAATTGTTACAAGATTTTAACCAACTCCCATTATTGCTATCCTGTAGGCAAACTTTATATTATTTATACAACATTTATACATACAACATTTGCTTACTCGACTTCCCTAGCGTTGTTGTACTTTTCATTGGAAAACTTTGCTACTGCATGATTAGCTTTTCAAATTTTTTTTTGGATGCCAAGTAGAAAGCAAGCAGCACATCGCGCGGCCCTATCCAATTCCAATTTCATATTCATGCTATTATATACATGCATAAAGCCAACCACGAAATCAGCTGTATAGGAATTCCAATACACGTACACGAGTCATGTATTTGGGCAATACCTGAAAAGAATATCTGAAATGAAAGTTTGGGAAAGTTTTGTATTGTACATAGATAGTTTCCTCATAAATAGTTTCATTGCATCGAAGCGTTTAAAAAGTCATAAGTAAACGAGCTAACTTTTTTTCATGATGACAAAGGAGCCGGTAGGCTACTGGAAGATATTGTTTTAGCACGTGGAGGAATTATGCTCAAAAGGATAAAAATATACAAATACTCAAGTTTTTGCGTAGGAATCCATTGAGAAATTACGTATAGTATGAAAGGAATGTTATATTTGCTGCCGCCAAAGCCTCACAAATCCTTACAATAACTTTGTATTTTTCTTTTACATTAGGTACCAATAAATGTTTCCAGGAAATAGATTGCTGTCTTTCCTGCAATAATATTTATCCTAGCATGCCATCAGCAAATATGTGTACAGTCCCATTGCTCAATATACGTTTAATAGACACAAAATAGTCAAAAACTAGGCTTTAAGGATATGACAGCATCCTGGAGGCGGTTTCCTCATAGGCGTAGATGTAGAATGGGAATGATCGAATATGTTGGCAATTATAATTTTATTAATGTATGAACCTGCACTGTTGAAGCTATAGTAGCGTAGGTACCACAGGAGTAGTAATGTAGAAGAAGATCTAGAAGTATTCCTTGTGGGCATCTTTTTTTTTAATAATTTCAAATGAAACTGTAGAGCCTGAATTATATGATGCATGCTATTACAAAAAGTTGCCAAGAAATTTAATTTGTATTATAATGACGATTGAAAACACAAAGCATAATGATTTACCCTGGGGCTTTACTATGATTATGTTTATGTTTCAAATAAAGAGTCGACGATGTTTTGCCATCGTGGCACCGCCTAACAGCCTAATTGGAACTGTTCGTCTCGACCGACTTCAAAATTTCATCGAAATTAAAAACTTTATTGACGGAGAAACGTACAAGTCACCCTACTCTCGTGTGGAAGTTTCTGTAAGCAAATGAATCCTTAAAAGAAATCTTTCCCCCGCCCCTCTCTTTCTCTCTCTCTCTCTCTCTCATTCTTTCTTTATATCGTAGCTAAATTATTCAGAGTGTAATTTTTACTGTATGGTAGCAACTACACTGTAATTTTCATCCTTCATTCCTTAGTGGTATCAAATAAAACAAGCACATAGTACCAGTACGGGAATGGCAACTATAAAAACAAACGTTTAATGTTCCCCATATTCTTTTGTGAAGCAACCAAAAAAATTATCAAGTAGTTTACTTACTTTAATTATTTTTTTTCTTTTCATTTTCTTGGAAAATATTAGAAAGTTACAGAGCGTATAAACTATATAATAAACTTTTATGTTTCACTTTCAAACTTTCACTTTGCCTTCTCATACATGTACGTGCTGCACATATAGAGACGAAAGCTATTAAGGAACGTCCACGAGGGCATTCTTTACATTCGTAGTATACTGGTCAAGTATAAAAAGGATTCGCTATATGCTTCTTAAACAGCTAAGCTGAGCCGTAACATTTTCTTTCTTATATTCATAAACGAGTTTGTGGTACGGAGAAAGTATGTAGTGTACAGTCTACCCAGTGAGATGAATTCCTACGACCTCTGTTCCAGCCTGCCTACCTAACATACATAATGGAGAAGTGAATTTGCTTACTCGAGAAGTTTGTTTGAATTTTTATGAAAAAAAGTTTATTTTCTGCTAACTCTTGCACTAACTAAGAAGAAGAGATAGGAATTAATAAAGCTCGAAGAGTTCTGAAGCAAACCAAAGACCAAGCCGCTGACTGTTACAAAGCTACATTATTAATGTGTTGGATTTTATAATGATAAATTCAAGATTCTGCCCATAGAATGTCGCTTTACACGGCAAGCCTTTTCCCTTCCCTCGCGAATTCCTGGTACTCTTCATGTATGCCTATTCTTATTCCGTCCTCGTCCTGTTTTGTCGTCGACGTCTCTCATCACGATTACTGGGATTTCTATGTGGCGTCTCTCCACGGTGTAACTTTCCCTGAGTGGTTTTCCTTTTCCTTTTCCACACTTCTGGCCGTGCTCAGCACAGGCCATAGCTCAGGCTGAGACGAGGGAAAGTCCTGGGAAATGTTATGACATCTCTTTGAGTGTGCGTCTCTCCTTTAATGCTATAATGTTTGATTGTATTGTTGTGTTGACGTTGAGGTTGGTGTGGTGGGGGAGCTGAAAGGAGACGGATAAGAATAAGAAATAGGAATAAGTGAAAGGAGGAATGTATATTGTATTGTGAATTGTTAAACAATTGACAGTTGCGACGACAGAATGGACTGGTGGTGGCACGAGCTACATCAAATCCGAATCATCAGTCGGGACGCTTCTACCCAACCTACCCATTCCTCGTGGTGGATTTGTCTCCAGGGATTGGAGTTATTGATAAAGCACTGATTATTGGATTCCTAACTGCACTAGTGAGCTCAACTTCTTGTATATCTTTCTCCACAATCAGCATTCAGTATTCAGGAACAGAAATACATAAAACATGCTCCAAAGTCCGTACATCCCTCTCGCCTCTCCACCTAAATAAAAAAAAGAAACCCAAACCAACCTCTACAATCTTAGTTTCACATCTGTATGTACAGATATCACTACATTACGTTTCTACATTACACTCCATCCGATCGCACAACAAGATTCCATATGGATTCAGATAACGATCGAGATAAATGCTCATGAATAAATAATGGAATGGCCGATTGGAAAATCTTCTTTTCAATCCTTCCCAAATCCTCACCTATATTCCATCCATGTCTCCCTTCCACCCAAAGCCCGACCAAACCCCGAACCAACTTCCTCCCTCCAGAACTCTCTCCACTTCCTCCTCGTGTGAGCTCCCAAGGCAAAGAAAACCCGGAGGGAAGGAATGCAAAAAGCAAATGCTGAGTTGATCTTGGCCTTCTTGAGCTTACACACAACTCAGGATAACCATGCCCAATGGAGTAGTACTTAGTGAGTCTATAAATTTCAACTTTCTAGGAGTCAGAACCATTAGACTCGTTGAATGGGGGGAAGAAAGTACAAATTATATTCTAAGTACTTTCAAGTATTAAATTAGGTGTATAATTTATGTGTTTAACTAGTGATTTTATCTTTATGAGACTTTGTCACACTCACATAGTGAAATAAAAATTCAAGCACTCAGATGGGAGGACTAAGCTCAAATGACATGGACCTCAAGTATGGCCCAAAGTGAATTATTTCATGCACATTTTCATCTATAGAGGAATTAGGATTTTAAGCCGCGTGTCTTCATGTCTGGAGTCAGACATTTCCTTTCTTAAGTCTCCCTTGACAAGTCAGCTACAGAAATTCAAATTACCATTAGTCTAAATGGAAATCAGGATTATTTCGTGTTGCGAGGAAATCAGGAAGATTGTCATGAAAGTTGTTTTCCTATTTTATGAAACTTTCCCATTGAGTTGCGAGCCTTATTTACATAGTGCATAAGTCACACTCAACGAGAATGTAGACAGTGTGAAGTGTAGAGCTTTTGCATGTAGGTCTATCTAGATAGAACTACCTCATGCCTATATATGTAAATGCAGGTGCTTTCGGGTGGATGCCATATGATATAGTATCCTGATGGCATCCTATTTTGTCCCAAGAACAGTTTTCATTGAATTTTAATGGGTTTTCGTTTTCTTGGGCTGAGGAGGATAGGTGCTGTACTACGCAGCTATGCAGAGACGGTAGGTTGTTCCAGGGAATATGCATCGTTTATATTTATCGGTGCAATGAAGGGGAAAGTACGACTCACAGTCTTAGGCTGGGTACTACCTGATAAAAGGGAAAGTATGTGTGTGGGGTAGCTAATAGGGAAAGTTAAAATGTAAAAAGTAGGCACGTGGGTCGGGTGGTCCGTTTATGTATTTGTGCATGTAAGTGATGCAAATGGGGAATTGAGAAGTGAAAGTCTGACTCTGACAGAGATAGTTTCCTTGAAAAATGTCTTCCCAGGTACGCTCACGTCCTACCTTTACCCTGAGACTCCTTACTTATCGTTAGTTTCTTCCAGTTGAGAGCCTTCAACTCTTTCAATTTCGGCCTTTTAAATCTTTGACTGCTTCGTCTGCGGAGGGAGTTGGACGGAGGAGGAGGAGGAGGCGATGTAGACGGAGGAGGAGATAGCAGAGTCATGTACAGCCGTAAGTCTGCCTTGTTGTATGTATGGTTGTGTGTACCTCTGTGTCTTGTAAATTATTCACAGGGAATGGACATAGCAGACGGCCTGAAAGGAACTAAGAAGATCATGTTGTGGATGCTCTTCTGTCTGACTGCAATTCTCTCCATTTGCATTCTCATCATATATTTTTCATATGCGTGAAATGAGAAGATGTTGATGCTCAATCACAATTCACAACCTAACTCACAATGTTTCATAGCCAAGTAATGTTATATTTACTTCACAAGCCATTCCATGATTCCATGATACTTGTCTGATGCTCATGATGTCGGGAGATATCATGAAGGTCCTCATCTCCTGCCCTAGAACGCTCCACTCCAGTCAAGTCAATTAATCTCAACTCAACTCAAGTGAACCATATATATTATTAGTATTTTAAGAGTAAAACAGAGAGGTTACGGTTATATAACTTGTAATAATTTTACTAGACTTGTTAAACACTCGAGATATGACTCTATATATGGTATACTACTACTCAAACAAATTAAAATCAAACCCAAAAGGTAGACACCCTAGATTACCTCTATTCACTTGAGTCGCTGTAAATATTACATATTTAATTATATACCAGACCTCGGTTTCTACCCGTCAAAAGGCCAAAGGCAGAAGGATGGAAACCACTAGACGACTCTGTCTTGTCTTTTCTTGACTTAAACTATGCAAAACTAAAACTAACCAACCACATGTACACAATGTATAATTGATAAGTCTGTGGAAGCAATCTAACTGAACCTGAACTTAAGCTCTAGCAAGTAGATTTGTACATATTAGCAACCTATAACCTATGTAATTACATACAGCTATGCATGTATCTACGTCCGTACTATAAGAATGGATCTTCATAGAAAGTCTCATCATCGGTCTGCATCTTATAGTATGGGCATAGACACGTGCATATCACTTTATTATCTTTATCATGTTATCGTCCTAACTTAAAGAGGTAGAAAGCCACACCAACCGGGACTTGTATTTTAGTCTGGCATTTCATTCTTGTGGAGCATGTGAAAGACGTATGTCATGTAATTACTTCCACAAGGCATGACGATGCTATAAAAGTGGGAGCTACTCAAGCTACAATGACATTCCCCAAACTCGCAAAAACACGATACATACATATATATATGCCCATGTGTATACCTATACCTATAGTCTAGGTTAAAGTATATTTTGTAATTATAAATTTAAGACACAGGCCTGGCGCAGAAGTCCTCCCACGCTTTCTTCACTTCTGTCTTGCAATTACGTACCTTAGACATTCCAATGCTATATCCTATTCCCAGCATTAGACGCGAAACCCACGCCATGTTATTCACTAGCACTATGATATGACCCATTTCCATGCCCACCGCCCCCCGTCTATAGGAAATTCCCTGAATTATTCATTAGAAAATTAGCATCAAAAAATTATTTCTACTGGAACCACATTAAAAAAGGAAGAGCCCCCTATAATGCCGGTAAGGGAGTCTTTTTGAAGTCGTTTATTTCCATTTTTCACTGTTCAAGTGTGGAGACCTACCACACTGGAATGTAGGTGTAAAGACACCTTTAATTACGTACCTATCTACTATCTATAATGCAATAAGACACAATGCGCAGCTCATACTTGCTATGCCATCCCATTTAATGCAATACATACTAATACAGTTACCCCTCCGACTAGCCCTAGCATGTACAGTTAAATACCTATTTATCTTTACCATAGTTGTACTGTACTTCCTAGACTTTACTTGGTAGTTCATACATATACATACGTATAGGTAGCCATGTAAAATTATATACTTTTTCAAATTCACACACAAAGTTCCAATATAAGAATGGCAATCGAATTATTGCCATTCACCAAATTCAAGTACCAGTATCCGTACACTACTCACTCCATGTAATATGAAACTCAAAATACAATCCACACTAGAAAGATCATGACAAAAGGCCTCAAATAGATTTAAGGAAGAAAGGGGGAAAAGTTTTGAGCCTGGAGAAAGGATACCTATGACCTACATACTGTATTGTTGAATAAATACTCAGTCAGAGCCGCATTTCAGTTCAGTTGAGTAGATACACAAAATACGTAGAATACTTAGCTCTCTCTCTCTCTCTCTCTCTCCACAATCAACACTATACACTCTCCACACAGTAAGTAATTCAAATTCAGGGTGAATGAATAAGAGAAAAGCTCCAAAAAAGTCAGAAACCGTGACAAGTGGAGCAAGAGAAAAAAAAAAGAAGAGAAAAGCAAAAGTGAAAAAAAGACTTGAGAGATTCCACTCGACTTGAATGTCGGATACTCGTGGTAACTAAAAGAAACTACAACTACAACATACCTACATACATACATACCTATTCGTGTAATTGTTCAAATAGCTAGTATTAAATATAATTATTGTTAGTTTATGTAAATATATATATATACGAAATATTAAATGCGCATTTCCTGTCGGTAAACTATGACTATGACGAATAATACACACAATGAGACACACTAACTACCAACTCTCTTCTACCCATCTACCCTAATTCTTACATAATACAGTGTGGGTCTATGGGCATTTGTAAGTTATATTTAAAGTTAGAATATCTGTACAGAGCACAATTTGAACTACTGAACCACTAGTGTAAAACATTATTGTAGCTATAGATACTTGGAATACAGATAAAGGAACTAAGTATTTACTGAAATACAGGTAAACTCTAAAGTTACTCTAAAGTTGTTGCCATTTAACACGAACAAATAATCCCCTCCCCCTTTAGTTTTCTATAACATCTTTATCATTATTATCAGAGTAACTGACTATACTTACTAATACTATGTAGAAAAATATACATTTACAAATTATATTGTTTCTCTTACTGCTAGATAGATACATAGATTACCATGTGTATGATTCGCTGTCTATAATTTGTTGGCTTGAGAGCAACGTTATATATTCTACTACCTACCTATCTAAACCAATCAATTTACTGTATCTATATTATTTGTACGAAGATGGACATCAGTCAAAATAAGTTTCTCACAGTACCACACCCGTATGGGATGAACATATGTACACTGTAGAATTGTGAACTGTAGTAAAAAATATAGTTGGTTTAGATTTGTAAGTTATAGTCATGATGGCTCAATTCAATACATTTAATATTACGGATAACTTTGTTAAATTATGACTAATGTTTAATGAAATTGGCTGAAAAGTAAAAGTTTATTTGTGAAATAGAAAAAATGGAAGGGTGCATACATATATATTTAAATATTACATTGAGAGCACACTTTGGTTGTATAGCGCTATTAAGTGTATGTAGGGAACTGTATTTATGGCGTGGCTCTACTGGCACTGCCGTGTACTGATTGTGAGAAATGAGAAGAATGATTACAACCACAAAAAACACACTCACGGACGTACATACCTACATGTAGGTAGGGACGTTCTCCATCTCTGTCTCTACATATGGGAATATACAGAGCGTGCATTGAGGTCCGGACTCTCAGTCTGCCGGCAGTTTATGGAGGAGAAAGGGAATTTATACGCCGAGCTGGGAAATTTCTTCACAAATGTGAACGTCGAGTCGGGATGTCGGGAATGAAAGTAATAAAAGTGTGTAGTATGGAGAAATAAATAGAATTTGAGAATTTCCATCTGCAATTCTACAAAGTATGTCTGTACACACAGGAACTACTTCATGCATAGGAGTATATAGAATAAGTACATATATACGTATGCCCATGATTCCGTCCGTGATACAAGGTAAGAGAAAGGGGAACGAGAGCGCCCGCTAAAATCTACTGGAGCACTCGACAGCAACAGCGATAGGAGGCATACGAGTGAGCATTTATATGTACATTTGTAATTACATTTGACTTGATCTGGATTTGGATCTGGATATCTGAGTGTACATTTTATTTATTTAACGTTTCACTCTGCTGGGTATTAATGTCATCGTATTAGATTAGATTAGATTCACATGCCTATAGCATTGGAGAAAGCAGACTTTCCCCGCAGACGGTAGACGGGGTAGGTATAGGTATATACACCAAATATGAAAAAGATTGCCCCGAACAGAGGGACGATTCCATCATACTTCTATGTTCTATACAAGTATTTACAGGCATCCCTATCCCTACTTATGTACTGTGTACACAAGAAAATTCTCACGGGTCAGGATTAGTCCTGACACCGTAGTTCGTAAAGGCAGAAAGCTAAGCTAGTATAATAACCATTATTAGCATAAATATATACATGAAGCGAGAATAGGGACGAACATTACTGCTATTACATAAAATCTGTGCAAACATTGATAGTGATACTACGTACTTGAATACATGAATCCCTACTTTAGACCTTTCCCCACGTGAGATTCTACGAAAGGTCTACTTTGGGCCGTGGAGTGTCGTGTCCTTTCATCGCAGGCGGAAATTCTCTATAGCCATGCACCCAAGTATGTATATAACTGTTCTATCGGACTGTCGTAGAGAAAGCTATATACCTACATACTATATCGAGTACCTGTTTTGCCAAATGCCAATTCAATTCAATTCAAACGAGCATCCTTTGGCTCCTACTCTGCTACTTCCTCTTGTCATTCCAGGATTCTTCTTGTAATGTAACCCAATTCAAATTATGAAATGCAATGGCACGGGAAACCCTCAGAGGCTTTGCTTACATAAACTAATGAGAAACTGTAGGATAATGCAATAGCTAAATAATGATGTGGTGAACACTCTCACGATCATCCTCCTACAGGATTAAACAATAGAGCTAGACATGTACACAGCACAGTCAAGTACCCACTATAGATACACAAGTTACAACTGTATTCCTGGACTTTCCAAAAGACTTAAATGCACTATCGTAAAACAAAAGTATCTCTATCGACATATTTTACAAGCTATATGTACCTACCTATATCAACCTTATATAAATACTTCAAAGGCTACAAATTCTATGTACCTACACCCATCCTTGCAGTATTTGCGTAAGTAGCCTTCCATAGGGAATAACATTTTAACGTTGCTCAAAAACCAATCGATTTTACAATCAAGTTATACGAGTAATATTATGTACATACATGCATACATTTCAATTTCAGCTCCATTTTTCATCTCTGTTGAAACAACAAGTACCTAATGCAATTAAATAGGATCTACAGGACAAGCAATAAATGACAGATGAGCATTGAGAGTTTCAAAAGGGATCATCATCGTATTATCTCTTCTTATTTGTGTATACATTTCAATTTATTTCTCATTTTCATCCCATCCGCTGAGTGAAAGTTTTCTGAATAACACAATGACATACTTTTTAGAAAAATATTCTACATTAACTGAATCAAAAAGTATCCTTTTTAATACCGTATTTGGCCTCTTTCATGTCTTATTACTTTTACTTCAAAGCGTACCGTCTAAAGTATGTAGGTAAGCTGGGGGTAATTATGAAAATACTTTATTAATACCTTATAATGGGGTTCATAATTTGCTATTATTGTATTAATGTTCACTCATGCATTAAATCGGAGGACCCGATCTAGATGGCATTCACTTGTTTTGTTCTGTTTTCGTGTTTGTTAGTTTCGTGGGCTGATGCTGCGTTAATTACAAAGGCCGGAAAGGAGAAACATGCATCCAGACCTGCGTGCTTTTAGCGTTTCCACTCGGGAACTCAACACCTTTTCAAGGATTATAAAACTAACCATTTTACAAGAGAAATATTGCATATGCAGCATCAATCAATGTTAACCTTCCTATGTGGTATTTCCTACATTTTCCACGGTAGGCAGGTAGGTAATTACTCCTTTTGCGATGCTGTAAGTGTCGTTAGCATTCCTTCCTCGGTCGAGCCTTTCCTCATGTACATATTTGTGTAAATAGCAGGATCGTGTACGAGTCCGATTCATGTGTGCACTCACTCAAAAAAAATTAGCAAAGTAAATAGTAATTCAGTCGAGTTCAAATAATAACCTGAATCCTGTCATTATAATATTGTAAAGCTATTATTACTGTTAATTCAGTCGTAGTAATTACCCAGAAAGCCAAGTCAATTTATGCGCTCAATTTCCTTCATTTGACAAACTGTTCCAGTGTAACTACATGGACAGTAATTGCCTCTTTACCTGTATTACCCATGATTTGTTTATCCTGAGCTGCTCCTGTTTCTTGCATGAATAGTGCAGCCTGTTCCCATTCAGTAGCTGATTCTTAACTCTTAATTTATTTATCCAAATAGCTGGCGGGACGCATATTTCATCTTCCCTCCTCTCAACTCATCCCAGAGAGATTCTCATCTCAACACATTATCTCTGAAATTATAACAGTAATAAAGCAAAATGCTATTACAATATGATAATCATTTGCGCCTCGGCCCTGTCGTGCACTTACAACGATACGTACAATGAAGGTACGTATACATATACCTATAGGTATAGGTATTATGTGAACAAAATTGAAATAAAAAGGGAAAATACTGAAAATAGAGTGAGTCAACAATTTCGAAAATATTGCTGAAGGTTGAAAACACACACGGTAGGGGGTTTGAAGGGATGGGATCTGTGACAAGTAATTGATTTCCTGTTTTTTCCCTCCTATATGTAGCTCAGGTGAAAGCGCATTTAGGTCCTTAAGGTATTGGTTGGTATTTGAAGCGGAATTCCGTCTGCCTCTTGTCTCTGGGTCGTAAGGTGTGTCTAATGTCTAATACAAATACACCTGCTACATTTACCGCATATACAGCCACCCTGCACTGCACTGTAGTATTGATTTCAACCACTTCTCACCCGGAAAGCTTCTGTAGTGGTTTCTTGACAAATACTGACATACATATCTATCACTTGCACTGAAACAGGGAAATATAAATGAGTGGAGAGTTGTAAGATGAGAGAGAGAGAGCGGTTTACTGTCACCTCGTTATCGTGCCGAGCGAAGCTCAGTTTTAAGCCTCGAGACTTGTGAGAAACTCGGAGAAAATATGACATGGTAAAAAATAGTGATATAGCTCTTCAGCAGGGATCATCATATTATTATATTAGGTAGGTTGAAGGTAGAAGAGGAAGACCGACTCCCAGTAGCACGTAGTACATACTCCATGCACTCGCATACGAAGTAGTATGATTACCGTGATGCTGTTTAGACCATGTTTAGTGTGAAAGTGAAATATGGAAGCATGATAAACTGACACATCATATCCTCCACGGTTGGCAAATATTTGATTATTTAAGTAAAGAATGAATTGCGAGTTTATCGATTGAGCTGCACACACACATAAGACGGTTATGTATCAGCATCTCAGGATTTTGTGAGAATTGAGCTTCGTTTGGGAAAAGCTATATGCATGTGGATGTAAATGCGTATGTACTCTCTCCCTCTGCTGCATTACTGCTCTCTTCCAAGAATGCTTTCTAAAGAAGGACAGAGGGCCGACAGGGGCTTTCCTCCTAGTGACATATCTACACCTACGACGGCTCAATGGCTCACTCAAAATTTCTCCAAGATACGTGACGAATCATACATGGCGACGAGCCTTGCCTAATGTTGATGTTCCTTCGTACTAACCTAACACACACACACATGGCTCTGCATTTTCTGGATTTGGATGGACATCAAAAGATAAACAATCTTATTTTGAAAGGATTTTAGTGGATTTAGTCTTTGATTGAGACTGAGATGCATAATGGAGACGTTCCTCTCACGACGTCTCCAAAAGACGACGGTCGCCGCTGTCGCCCTTCTCTCCGTAAATAAGTAAACGTATACAATTTTTACATAATGCTAGGCTGGATATTTTGTTTCCCAATCTGATACTACAGGATCAGAGGAAGCTTTCAATACTATCAACATTTCACAAGCTTAGTAACCAAATCCATTTAATTTCCCGTCCTTGGTACTTTTTTTCTATCCATCTTCTTCTCCATGAGGGCGGGAGGCAGTCAGCCGTCCCATTCTACAGCTAATTCCACATTCCAAAGCCGACGATTCCAGCTCTAATTTGCAATAATTTATTCACACACATACACACTCATCTCAGTCTGTGGTTTAGTTTGGGATGCTGGAATCTGGATTGAAAACTACGACGTAGCAAGTACCATAGTCATGAGTGTGGGAATTATGTGGGGAGAGCTACATACATAACATCCTTGTGTCCTTCTACATGTAACTTTGATCCCCCTTTTATCAGTCAGTAGGATAAGAAAGATGAGCGATCCTGGTGTCAATCTAAATCCAGATGAAAAGACGAGAGACATTTCCTAATTTTAAGCATGTTCCTATGGACGATCCATATGGAACGAGGGTGATGAGTAGACAAAGACAAAGGAAAAGGCGACCAAAATGCTTCCGTAAATAACATTTCCATGACTTAACTAACCAGCTTTACCCACATTCCCTCTCACGCTCGCTGCTTTCCCATTAAATTACCATTGAATGGAATGGAAATGAATTGAATTCAAAGAATTTTAATTCCTTGTATAAAATGTTTATGTTCCTCGTTGAATAGTCGGATACTCCTCACGTTCATGCAGATAATGGGCTCTCTCTGTCGCTCTCTGTCTCTCGCTCTCTCGTGTGCTGGGTTTGGACGCTGAGATGTATAGGATTGTCGTGTGTGTCTGGTGATAGTGTGGACGGCTTTCCATTTCAGACCTTGAGACCGAGAGTTTTTCAATAAATCTACATGAACATGAATCTAAAAAAACAGAGCTTTTCCTGCCTCAGCTCACATCTGATGTGAAGCCCGAAAAATACTGACGCTAACACGTTTGTCTACACTTTTTTCCCCCCAACTCCACGTCTCCTTGTCTTTTAGTCTTTTTTGTCATTCCTGATTCAGCTTGTTGAATTTGCACAAATTTCCACACATTGAAAGGAAGTCAAGCTGATTTGAGTCATTAATGAGAGTTTACGTACACGTGTTGGAACAATTCCTGACGGGGTAACAATGGACTCTCGGCATCTGTACATTTGTCCGACGGGGTAACTGTGGTGGATCGACTATAATAGTAGAGACGAAAGGGCTCTTTTGATGGGAAGGAAGCCCATTTGTTCCCAAAAGGAAACCCACACCGGCTTAGAAATTCTATCATAATAATCATAATATTATTCAACGTTGAAATAACATAGTCTCCCCGTCATCCCAGTCCCAGTCAGAGTTAACAGTCAGAGTCTCCTCGAGTCATTTCTGCAACAAATGGAAATTTTCTACCAGCCTTGTTACACACTGTGTCAAGCTAAATGAGCTCTAAATTCGATTATTTCTGTCTCCCTTTGTCTTTGAACTGAGACTGAAACTGAATTACGCACCACGTCCCCCAGTCAAAGAGTCGGACATGAAGGTAAAATATTGTGAATTCATGGATTCGTGGAAATGTTGAATTCATTTGAAGTTCCTGATTCTGATTCACAGCCAGTAGGCTTAAAAGGAAAACATGAGGAAATGAAAGTGGACATGGTCGTTACTTTGGTGTCCTTTTGTTTTTTAATGGTCTCTCCTTGACACTAATCAAAAAATTTGACAAGGGACTTGATGGGCTTACAGATATAATTACTGACCAAGGTTGATGGTCCTATCAGTGCTGGCTCTCTAAAACTCCCTTCCTGGCTCATCTCCAATAAAACCAATCCCCTCTTTACTCCTCCCCCTCCAGACAGCATTCATTGCGAGGATCGGGATTGCCATGGCAAAGCCCTGCACGGCACTGTACTCCATAGTACATATAGAGCCACAGCTTTTGGGTCTTGGAGGCTTAGAAATGGAAGTGGAAATGAAAAGTACGGATCCTCAAACGAGACTTTTACTTTAACTTCCTATCAACCGTTTCCTTTACATCTTGACATCATGTGCGTCTACATACTTCATGCTACTAGGATTTAAAATTGCAAACTGCTCCTTCGCTATACCTCCATTTCCACTTCCACTTCCACCCAATACCATTTGAGACAAGGGAACGTCTCTCGAGGATTGGAATATTGCTATCGTATCGCATCGTGTTGTTCATCCCCGTAAGTAGTATAGACACCAACATACATGCCTATATACTCCTCTATTCCTCTGTCTTGAGCTCCGTCTCGTAAAAACTTGTACTCAACCCAGGAACTATTCCCATTTACAGGCCTCTAGCCCATCCACTCGGTACTCCTCAATCACATTACAAAACATCCTTATCTAGCGGGGCTATTACAATTGTACTTTGGAATTTATCCTATCATGTTCATGACTCAAACAAACATGTATTCATAAATATAATTATAGCTATATCTCCCTAGGTACGGTAGTCCCCCAGAACTCTCCTCCATACGAACTTCTATGGTAGCTCCAAAGCAAAAGGAAGGTGGCTAACTTTCCGAACAAGGTAAAGAGTGAAGAGTGCGGCGTTAGCGGGGCCTATAAAGGAAATCAAATAACGTCGAAGGAACAAGGGCCAAAGAAAATCAGAACGGTTACGCTTTCTTCTTCCCCTACAATCACAAACTCACAAACTTGCAAACTTCCCCGCATACCTCCCTATTATATGTATTATGTATTTATGTCCAAACTAGAACGCCAACAAGAACTAATGCTCCTAATACTACTCATAACTGTAGTCTATGTCTATACACTCGGTAATTATTATGATTGCTATTACTATTACAGATTTACAGATTTGCACAAGTCAAATCTCCCATTTTCCCTCACATTATGACCTCATAGAGTAAGTGACTAGTCTATTATTATGTAGCGTGGACAAATACGCTACCGAAAGTTTTCAAAAACAGTCCCGTCATCAAATACCATCGATAGACTTTAGCTTCAGATACAAAGTACAGATAATGATGGGGGAACTGTTCAAATAGAGGTATCGGAAGTTCTTCTTCTCTTCTAGCCTCGAGCTCTCTGCCATATACACCTATTACTTCATACATAAAATAAAAGTTGGCTTTATCTCTGCAAGCCAGCAGCTACTGGCCTCCCATTGCTCCTCTTTGCTTTGGGCGTCGTGGGTCAAAGAGATAGCTTGACGGTACATTATTATTATTAGTACAAAGCAAAGCAAAGGTATGCCTTCTACTCATGACTAAGGCTCTCTGTCCATGGGAATAACAAAGTATTAGAGTGGAGCCGAGCGTTGTATAGATCTCTATGGAACGGTAATAAAGGTAAAGAATGTTATGTTTGAAAGGTTTACACAATGCACTGAGCACGTAAGAATGAATGTGTATTAAAAGCAGTAAATTTCCAACCAACTTCAAAAAGGAAGTTCAACATTATGTCTGTAAGCTGAACTGGAAGAAGTTGGACAAAAAAAATATAGCACACGAAGACGGAGAAGCAGAAAAAAAAGTTGAGAAAGACCAGAGAGCATTATTGAAACGGTGTGGTGAGACGATGGGAGCAGAGAAGGATGCGACATGGATCTGTCCAAAGTTAGAAAGAAAGCAACTGAGAGAGAAAGAGAGAGAGAGAGCGAGAGATAGAGAGAGAGAGAGAGAGCACAGGTCAAAAGAATATTTTTTCAAAAAGAAAAATGGACGTGGTATCCTGTCGTTTTCCTTATCGATTAATAACCCACTGGGTGACAATTGGGTGTTTCAAGGCTCTCCATGGTAACATATTGGAATCGTGTTATAGAGTATGTTCCTGAAATGTCTAATGCCTGTCTACCTTCTTCTAATGCAATGGACCGCTCGATGCTTCCCTCTCCTTTATACTTCCCCATATGACCATTAGATCGTTGCATCATCCGTAAAAAGAATGGAATCCAAATCCAAACTTAAATAGACCATCCAACAACCAACAAAACCAACTGGCACACTCACATACACACATACATTCAGGTTGAGCCTCGGATATTGTTGAGCTAAAAAGGAAAGGGACCGACAAGCAATGCAATAAGTTGCATCAGTGAAACCAACCTAAGACCACGAAGGACGACCGACGAGCGCTAACCATCCAGCATCATCAAATAGAAAGACATGTGTGATGTTTAACCAATTTTACTTTGGTCCTTCCACTTGCTTCCTCTCCAACTTTCATCCATCCATCCTACTACTTCACTATCTTTCTTCCTTTCTGTCTTACTAGTTGATATATGCCTACAGTCTCGGTCCATGCAAGCAAATCTGCTCAAGCACTGACTATACTCCCTGCCTCTATCTCGCTCTCTCTGCGGGTCTCTCCGTAGCAGTGACAAAACTAGTAAATCTTTATAAATCATATCAATAATGTACGTGATATGTTCTTTGGTGTTTGGTGTCTACATGGAAAATAAAAATCCTCGACCATAAGTCTCCAGCTTTCATCGGCATTCCTGACAGCAGAGTGCGGCTTCATGAATCCCATTACGGATCTTCCAAGGAATGTTTATTTTATTTCTTTTGCTTTGATTTTTTGTTTTTTAATTTAAAATAAAAACGTCTCTCGTTTGAGTCCAGCCGTCTTTACATGGAGAAGCCATTACTTCTAGACCAAGAAAAGCCTCACATAGAGCTCGATGTTGATGTTGTTGGGAGTGCGGCCAGGATGCCAAGTACCTTCGGTCTCCGGGATTGTATAGGACACGGCACGGAGAAAGAGCCGAGAAGCACTAGAAGGGAATAAACAAGCTCTGCAGCCCTGACTTCCTGACAAGTACTACAAATATAAAGTGGTAATATAACATAGCACATGGCACACACACACCATTCCCGGCCCAGCTCCCATCCCACTTTAAATAAATGTTTCAATGCTTGCAAAATACTTGTGCATGATTTTGGAGTGAAGACTTGAACTTTTTCATGGAATCCCCACTGTATTCTCCTCCCTCCATGCTACATTGTACTGGGAGCACGGAGAGCGAGAAAGAGAGAGACAGAATTTCAGTTTTGAAGTTGCGTTTACGGGGAAACAAATGCTAAAACCACAAGTGACTCACAAGCCTCCGTTTCTCATTGTAAAATGGAAGGCTGAAGACGGTGCGAGGGGGACAAGGAAGACGAAAGACAGACAGAGAGAAGAAGGCGAAGCAGAAAAAAATAGAGAAAATGAGAAAAGGAGAACGAATGAAGTAAAACCGAAAAAAAAGGTAAAAAGGTTCGCTTTCGTATATAATTTACGAGTCTTGTTATTGCTTACACTTGAGCAATATAGGTACATAGAGAAAGTGGAGGAAATTACTTTATGGATGTATGTAGACAGAGAAGAGATGTAGAACGTGGAGCACTCGGAATTCTTTGCACCACTTGAGTCATCGAAAGGAACGAGTGAGAGAGAGAGAGAGAGAAGGAAAAAAAACGGGATGGAGCAGGACTGGGTCGAGGATGGGAACTAGATCTGGAAAGCAGGCTACCAGTGGCAGACTTACCTAAGTAGACCTAGGCACACAGCCCGTATGTACACCTCACAAATAGAACGGTTAGAAACTAATATAAAATCCAAAATAATATGTATTCCCGGAACTATGGTAGTCAAGGGGAATGAAATGGAATGCAAGGTATAAACCATGGAAAATAAAATGACGAGGGCATCCAGCATCCGAGGAGATCGACATGGACATGGACAAGAGTGAGTGGGACTTGGACTTGACTGAATGAATATACATGGATGACTCTGTAGAAATGGTATTGGCGGGAGTAAGTGGGTCCTTTTATCGTTTTTTTTCTTCTTCTCTTCTTCTTTCTGGAAAAAGTCGCTCGTACATGCATGGACTACAGTGCAGTGCTCACTCCTCGTCAGATTCAGAGATGTAGAATGTGCAGAATGGGAGAATGTAGTGGTCGTGAGTCTTGAGGAACTTGGGACCATGTTTTATAAATTACAGTCAGCTCTGTGCAGTGTCTATGTCTCCAAGGTTCATAGGGAAGTTTGAAAGGAATTTACGTACGTAAGTAGGCAAGTCAAAGTTTTGTAGCAATCTACACGCGCTCTTCAACAATGTAAAGGGTGAAGGTAGACTCTGTAGTCGGTGTAGTGGCTGTAGGCAGTGGAGCTGGGGAGGGAAGGAGAAAGTACGAGTGGAGACGGCTATACTATGTGTGTGGTCTCTGGATTTTCCGAGTAACTTCAGCTCTGGATTCAACTGCTCTGATCTGGATGATAGATACATTCCCTCTCGCATCCAAATACATACGCAGACACCTACACAGACTATGAAGTCGAAGCAGGGAGAGAGTGAGAAGGTGCACACACATGAATTGAAGGAGCCTATTATTATTTTTCGGGTCGTACTCACCGAGGGAAAGAAGCAGAGAGACTCCGTGGACTGCTTGACTGAGTGAGTGAGTGAGAGTGAGAGAGCAGGAATGTAGTTTCTGCCGAGAAGTTCGAGTCGAGTCTACAGAGAAGGTGGAAGGAGTGCATGGGTGCAAGCTTGCTTAAGGAAAGGAGGAAAGAGGGGCAAAGGCACAGTGGGTTCTTGAGTTGGTTCTCTTCCCAGTCTTCTCGCAGCACAATCTTCCCAGCCTGCTCACCTCCTCTCTCTGCTATCTGTCCATGCTACGTACCGTGTGGAGATCTGAGGAAGGAAGGAGCTGCTAGCTACACTCTCCAAACAGCCTCGCATACATATATGTATCCAAATCCCAAAGAATGAATCCCATTTTAAGCCTCATGAGCATATATCAAAGAGATGGGGAATTAGCAGGGGAAACTCCATTTAGAACTCTTGGTGCTTTTATTCGGAACGCACTACCTGGGGCTGATGCGTTTATGATGAGTTGATCATGAAGAACAGATGGAAATATAGCTCACTGTATGTATGAGACTTTGGGTGGATTTGTCGGGGGCCTTTTCGTAGAGTGTACCTGCAGCTATGTATACAGTGTGTGGGGAATATGAGGAAAGTTGCTATTGAATTCTGTGTCCTGCCAACTGCGGATTCCGCATATCGATCCGAGCATTTTTCGCCAGAGAGCTGAGTTATCTAGAAACTAAAGGCTGCTGCTTACTTGCTTGGTTGCTGTGGATGTTGAGTGTAGAGTGTAGAGAGTGAGGAGGAGGAAAGAGAGAGAGAGAGAAGGGAAAGTAAAGTATATAGTGATGAGACGCCTGGTTTCGTGTAGTTAGTTATCTGCAAGATTTACTTCCGTGTGCCACCACTCCCTCCGTTGCTCCAGCCGCCAACTCCAAACCTAAGAATTGGTATTTGTTGGCGTGAAAATTCCTGATTTCATCATAACTAGTTCCTATTTTCTTACGTTTCTCTCTCGTCTTTTCTTCCTCCTTCCTCAGTCAATAGGATCCGGATGCGGAAGACGACCACCACCAAGGCTATCTTGGCTTCCCACAAAAAATGGAAAGGACTGGGCGTGACTAAGAACAATTGAAAAATCCTCGTGTGTGACAAACTCCAATCAATTAACAAGTGTTTATCATTCATCTCCACATCAACTGGACTTGTGCATTTAGTGTCGGAGTCAACATTGTGATAACATGGCCGATCCGTACTATCCCAGAGCACCACCAGGTAATAAATTTCATTCCCACTATTATTACACGCCATACACTCAGAGCACCAGCCGATGAGGGGACGTAGTTGGGTTTCAGTCAAACGTCGTTTTGGCTATTGACCCACCTATACCCACAACTACGAACCATCAATAGCAGTCTATCCCCCTGTAACTAAGCAGCCTACCTATACGCTGGCTCACAATCTCCTTCACTTCATTTTAGTCGCTTCATTCTAACATGAGAGACTCCCTGCCCGCCAACAAATAAACCTATAACGGTCATAATTCTTTATGAGGAAGTAACAAAACCGTTCACGGAATTCTTTTTTATGTTCGCCGTGTGGGAAGTCAAAGTACTGGAGATTTAATTTCCTGCGCTGATAAAAATAGGAAGTACTTTGCCTCTTGTTTCACTTGTTAGTTATTGGGTCTCTCTTTGAAGGAGTAAGTAGGCTGCTAACTGCAGTCGGTGTCGGTCCCTTTGTCTTGACTTCTCAGAACAAGTTAGAGCCACTTGAGATGTAATAGGGAAGATATTAGACGATGGGAATGGGACTTTAAAGAGGAAAAGGATGTATTTATTGAGGGCCGCGTCCCTGCTTCCAGGCTCTTGTGATGTTCTCGGGGGTCATTTGACGAGGGTTTCTTGTATGCCTTGCAGAGTTTGATCGGCAAGTTCCCAACTACCCAAAGCTGTACCGACCTGTCGTCTCCAATGACGATCACCATCATCACCATGGTCCATTCGTGCCGGTGCCTCTGAGCGACGTGATAACTGAGCAGCCCATCCAATCTTACGGCTCTCAAATTTCGACTGGACTACCTGTTACTTTTGGATCAAGTGGACGACCTCCGGCTCAAGCTCCTTCGATGATGTCACCGACGCAAATCGGCATCCCACTCCCAGGACTAGAAATCCTCGACAGGATTCCCTTCCTCAAAGTTCATGACTTGGGTAAATTTAGTGAAAAAGTTATTTTTCTCCCCTGAGCTAGTACTTACCTCTCCTCTAAGGAGGCTCCTTGAATTCAAAACGAAGCGGTTCCCCAGGAAAGACAAGTAAGAGACAGGCAGACAGATGAATACAGAGCGAGGCAGAGCGAGAGAGATGACTCGCGTATGCAGTTTGAGAATTGAGAAGTGGCAGAGGAAACATTGACGCAACTTTTCCAACTTGCTCTCTGTCCTCCGCTCAAACTACACTATCCAAGGAGTCATGTTAAATTCATTTCTCTGAACGCTCCTCTCACCCCGATATGTGTTACGTCCTCAGAATTTCTAATCAAGAGCGTTTTGTGGGGAACGTTTAAAGAATTAATGAATACGTTATTGCATAAATTATACTGTTCATTAAGCTGCGGAATCCCGCCTTCCTGCTCAGTCCTTCATTTCCGCTGGGCTTCCAGTCGCCCAGTGGGCGACAGAGGTGGCTCCAGTATTTATGACATTAATCTCATTTCAATATTTTTATGACCTTTTCTTTCTCTCTGTCTTTCTCCCCATGCCTTGCAGGTTTGTTCTCCGGTGGCTCCACTTGCTCACCTGGCTACCGAATACACAATATGCAGGGAGACCTGGTTCTCCGAGGAAAGACCGACACGCTCTTCTGTCCCTTTGACTCCAAGCACAAGTCCGTCTCTATAAAGGATCTGAATGAAGAAGTAATTTTCCAAGTGAAATTCACACCATCGATTTGTGAGTGTGACTCTGAGGTACTCCACTCCACACATGAAATTTACTTTCCATATTTATCAACATTATAGACGATTATATCACATTTTATGCATGAGCACCGTGCATGGAGGCATGAGATGTGAATGAGGGAAGCCCTGAGTTAATGCTCTTAGTGACTGCACGGCTGAGTTGAATTACGATTACGACACAGAACTTGAGACTAAACCTCTCACCCATACATCTTATTTGAGAGCAATAAAAACTGAGCAATGAATTTATCTCTGGGACATTTGGGGGGATTTAGGAAAAAAGATGTTTTGCTGTTTTTTCACCCGTCTATGAGAATCCATTCGGTGCCGTCATGTTCGAGGCTGGCCAACTAAAATACTCCTTGAAAATTCTGAATGCACTCGAGGGAGAAACATTTGCTGTACAATTTCTCGGCAGATCAGATATTTCCGTGAGTTTTTAACCTATTAACCACGTCAGCAGGAGTCCGTCTCCATGCCCACACACACACACGCTTCTCCCTCCGATGCCCAAGTCAACCTCGACGTCTCTAGGCTGTCCTTCGCTTCGTGTTCACACATATAATCAGACACATCAATTACCCACAACCATCTTTTAAAATTTCCTCAACCTTTCCCATCTTACATCTCCGAGCTCATCCCTTCCCACATCCATTTCTGACAGACTCAATAAAATCCAGTCACACATCCTACGAGCCTCCCCCCACGCACCTCTTCCTCGTCCGTCTTTCCTTGCCTCTGCATTATGGATGACTCCATGAAACCCCTGACGACTGCCACGCTTTTACGTGGACGGCATCATGTTGTGTGGATGTGATTTGCAATAACCTCGTAATAACGAGCAGATGTAATAATACACACGTACGACACGGCACGAACCAAATGGACAGAGAGATTCGGAGGCGAGGACTTGCAGAGATAGGAAATACGGAAATGTGATGCACTTTTTTTCTCAATGTAAACACTCAGATCAAAGGAGCTGATGGAACCATAGTAGCCATTATCAATATACAGAGGAAGCGAGGAGAAACTCTCAAGTACACGTTGACTTTCACCGAAGAAATCAGCTCAGCAAACAAAGCTCTCTTTCTCGGCTGCATCGTTACTCTGGTAATAATCATTTCTGAACCAATCCTTTACAAAGTATTTTCTTCTTCTACTTTATCTCTGCATCCCTTTGATTTGGACATACTCTCTAGTTTTACTCATTTTACTAGGTCCTATGTAGGTCCTAGGAGATCCTTAACAATGTTTCATGTTTACAATAATTTAAAAAATATGTTACGTTCCCATACGCGCTCCTAAGTGGAAGTAAGTGTAGGGCTGTATTTGTATTTTTGTTGCCACTAGGAAATTTCCTTTCGGTTTGAAACTGTAGATGTACTGAGGAAATTTAAACTTGACTTTTGTTTTTGTGAGTTTGGTTTGGTTGTTTGTAAGATATCATACTTTGCCTCAAACTTGCACGTCCTACACTGTGCATTTAGTACTCGTTAGTGTTGTCTCCTTTTACATGGGCAGAGGGAGGATGTCGCCTCATTTGTACGTGGAAGGGCAGGCCTGGGAGCGTAGACGCAGTAACTTTTGATCATTGCCTATGAATTTTGTTGTTGTTTTTGTTGGCAGGATTTGGTGAGCTGTGAAGCTGACTGTAGTAAATGCATATGCCTTTCTCCATTTCTCTTGGGTTGTCTCACAATACTGGGATTAACCGTTTTCTCCTACGGATCCAGTCCCAAGCAGCCCAGCACCATTAAATAGTAAAAAACTAAATCGTGATTTCCTTCCCATTTTCCCAACTCAACTAGAGGGCTCAAACCCCAGAAGCAGTCCCACCAGTCCCAACTCCACTAAACCAAATCAACCCAGACGTCATCTTCCGCCATACACACAGGATCTCATGATAATGAAAACGAATTTTTTCAAACTATACAATTTTTATTATCTCCTCTATAGATACCTATACGTGCTAAGTCTCAAAACAAGTCTTCAGGTTTGTACATTTTTTTTTATCTACAAAGCCTGAATTTCATTTCCGATTTCAAGATAACCTCGTTACTCGTACGCAGTATAGTAGGAATAAAAACAATTACTATTGTAGACTAGATATCTATTATGAGGAAATATTGATGGGAAGGTTGGATCTACTCATCCTGTCATATTAGGGCATGATTACTAAAACATCATACCCATTACCATTCCCACACCAATTGCGTATACAGATAGAACCATCATCCTTCGCCACTATGCATATAGTCAAACTAAAAGTACAACTCGTACTACTGAAATTATTGTTAGTAATCTCAAATTTTAACTTCCCACGATACAAGAGACCACCAATCATTTACGTTTATTTGTAATTCACTTCATGGAGGACAGATACAAGCGAGAATTACGTCACCGTGCCCTCACATTGCTACAATATGATAACTTGTACGGAGTACCTAGGCTCCTATAGGTAGGATCGTTGTAACAAGTTTTCTCCTTCCAGCACTTTGTCCCGATACATAGATGCATCTTTTTTCGATGGATATTATATAAATCTACGTATAAATAGGCTCAAATTCACTCGAAAATACTCTCCTCAACTTCCATACATATATATGTATAAGAACTAATGAGATTGCAGACATACGTGCAACTAGTACAACTTTGCCCAAAAGTTATTCTCCAAGTATTTTAATTAGATGAGTAATAAAAGATGAAGATGACGAGGAGAATGATGAGGGAAAATGATGGAAAGTTGGAGAAGTGGAAAAAGTGGATTCATTCAACCGCTAAGGTCACGGTCACGGTCACGGTTACATAGCATTAACACTACATACTATATAGGTATTCTACAAAAACAAGGAACAAAAATGCCATTGAACAGTTGTACAGGGTGAACCTCGAGTAGCGCCATGGTTTCCTTCTTCTTCTTTTTTCTAGAGGAAATCAATGTCAGGTGTCAAGTTGCGGGAAATGGGGTCCATCCTTTAAAAAAAAAAGAGAAATCTGCTTACACTGTAGACTAGTGTAGTTGTACAGTACGAGATAGTTTCATAAAAAAAAGTGTAAGTCCAATTATGTAAACAATGTTGTTGTTAAGCACTGTACTTTAAACTGTAAACTGTGAATCTGTGAGTATAATTATAAATATAATCTACATATATGTTGGTACATATACAAGCAATTACGGATTATTACAAAACAATATCAGTGGCTCCGTAATTTAATTAACAGAACGGAAAACGGAGCTCAATGCAGGGCTCGTACCATACTAAAGACACTTAACACCGCGTTCTGTCATTGACAATTTTCTATTCCAAAGACACTGTAAGAAGAAAAAGCACACAAGAGAAGCTATTATTGTCGGATTTTTACAATGTTCAAGGAAGCATATTGTGATGGTGAGATCTATGATCGAGTGCATTTGGATTTGAACACAATAGGAATGACGTCAGACTAGAAGGACGGGGATGCAGTGTAGAGATAAGTACACACACCTAGCACACTTGCATTCCAAGATCTAATCATCAAGTAGGTACCTAGGTCCATGCATGGTAGGTATATTTATGTACCCAAATCTACAAAGAAGGGCCGGTAGTGACGTAGCTTACCAAACGCAAGTTAAATAACGACAAGATTAACAATGTGAAAACAATTTGAGATTGTGAGGTAATTTTAACGAAATATGAAACGATTAAAATGTAAAGTAGTTTCGACGTACCTACCTACCTACCTACCTACCTACCTACGTACTTGTATGTACTTACATAAGCACAGTCGACACGAGAAGAGAGTGACACAGACGCCAGGATAAGATTTGGACTACAGACGAGATATGAATACAAGCCTAGAAATTAGATACGGACAGATTCTATTATAACTTACTATACTACTACGTTTACAAGAGATCTTAAATCTTAAGCTAGATATAATCTATAATAATAGTTATAATAGTAATAATAATAATGATGTATACATAGCACTATAGTGTGTGCCGACACTACACAAATTTTTAGATTATTATTATTAGTACATAATTTTATCAGAAACCACAATTACAATGTAATATAAAGTAATTAAATCTATATTTAAAATCAAAAATACATAATTAAGGTAAGAGGATAAGCAGTTAATGTTTAACTTACTCATTTTATAAAGTTAGTTACATAGTCATTTCTTTACTTAGAGCGATCTCTCGTTAGTTCTAAAAGTATAAAATATATTATAATATGACTGCGATAAGATTTAAAAGTTTAAAAAATTAATTAATTTACAAAAAAAAAAAGATAGTTTAAGTTAAAAGGATATATTATTACATACATACATATTACATTTATTAGAGTTTGATAGAGAAAATTAATATTGTTGAACAATTGAGACGATGAGGAAAAAAGATTCTGATTGACAGGAAACAAAAACAATAACCACCAACAACCATACACACACCAAAAGAAACTATTCAAATTGTAAAGACAAAAAAAAACAAAAAACTAATCTACAAGACAGAAGACAGCCAACACACTAGCTAAAAGAACTACATTGCCAGAGTGAAAAGTAGTAGTTTTCCTACACAGTAAACATTTATGATACGGTTTATCATCGAAAAAAGGAAGGCTATATATCCCATTTTTAGACACAAAATTATATAAATTAATAGAGATTAGAACCATATGAATTCCATTATTATTATTATACATACAACAAATGTAAGAATACTATAGGGACAGGTACTTTAGTGACTAGGTCTCACGCTTACAATTTGAATATAGAAATGTACTTGTAAGGAGAAACCTATAGCTAAGAAATTAAATACAAAAATTTTAACAAAGTATTATATATATATATATATATATATATGTACATCCATATACTAGCACTTATAAACATTATATATATCTATATATATAGGATTACGTCTATACAAACACGTCAAAATGCATGAGAAGAATAGAACTTACAACAAAATTCAAGTTACTTAATGTGAATACAGTACTACATTAAACACACACACTTACATAGGCATAGATTTACCTATGTAGATCGTTTTTAGGTTTTTAGAATTGTAAGAAGGTTAGAGCGGCTAAGGCTTACGAGTAGGAAGAAAAGATAAGATTTGTGAACTGCCAAACAAGTTGGCGGAACTTTGTTGACGAAAATATAATGTATGAAATTTTTTTCTATCTCTCCGTAGACATTAGAAATATTGCATGAGATAAATATTACAAACAAAAATACGTCTAAAGTGAAAGGAGAAAAGGGTTTGGGAGAGGAAGACGAAGAGAGAAAGAAGCAAAAATTCAACAAAAAAAACTGATCACATGATAAATATCGATGCCATGACGTTCTCCATCACATATGTACACACACAAAAAGAATACCACCAAAAGTTCATAAGTACTAACTTTCTATGTACCTTCTACTACCGAACTATACTGAAACCCCAACTACCATCACACGACCACTCCGTCACCTAAAAATCATACATGCACAACAACAAAAAAATGCATTTATATAACATTTGTATCTGTATTCTCCTGTACAAGTGTACAACCAGCCCACAATTGTACACGCATCCATATTATACTGGGAAAAAAATGTAATGTATGTGCCCAGAAACCAAGAATTATGTACACTCACACTTAAGCGTCCGTACGTCCCTCTCATAGCAAAAATATAAGCATGTAAAAGAAAACAGGAGAATACTTTAATAAATTGTTTAACTCGTACAAAAAAGAAATAGAGAAAAAAATGTGAAAGTAAAAATTACAAGTGAAAGCAAGGAAGAAAGGAACCATCTATCTCTGTATTAGCTTCTACATGTAAAAACTAAGAAAAAAGGAAGTTATAAATGCAGACATGTACATATACCTTTGTATGTAAATATATGTATACAAATTCCTATCCATATACCAAAAAAAATATCTACAGGTAAAAACACACAGAAAAAAAAGATGGAACATGAGAGAAAAGGAAAGAGAAAGAGATGGGTGATATAGATATGAAATTTATTGAAGTTAAAATGGTGAAGAGAATGATAAGGAAAGGAGACAAGTATGTCTAAAGTGAAAGTAAAAGTGAAATACTGGAGGCTAAGCATGTAAGTACATGCCACCATGTACAAGATAAAATCCTGCTACTAGGACTGTGGACGACATATAGAGGTACTTTCTAGTGAGTGAAGACAAAAAAAAGGTTAAAATAGAAAGAGGTTAGAGTCGAAATAATAATAAAATAAGAGCTAAAGACGAGAGCGCTTAAAACCCACAAGGAAAAAAAAAGTAGAAATGGTGCATGTGATGGGGAAGTATAAAGTTTTAAGCCGGAAACATGATGGTATGTATGTAATACAATAAAAAAAAGTATACGAGAATAATAAAGAAAACGTTTTCGCTCAAAGTGCTAAATACATGTTCAACGCAAAGACTCGAAAAAAAAGCAGTCCATTTATTTCCTTTTTGTAAACACAGTATGATCTTGAAGGGGACGTAACGAGGGGCAAAATACATAATATACTAAATATGAACCGACCCAGGGACGTACATACCGTCTGCCTGTCAGCATACCAACACTAAATGTTACCAAGGAAAGTGCATAAGCTTCCCTTTTATTCCTTATTACACTCTCTCCCTTCACCTCCTAGGCTCATGCATATCATGGCTTCTACCCAAACTTGCAAAATACAGACGTCCAAATTCTCTCCACATGTCTAGTCAAGGGCCAGAGTCATGAATTTCCTCCATCATACAATGTGACGACAGATATTAATAACTACGTTTTTGGTGCAAAATGCAGTCTATACCAAATTTGTTGTACATACATATATACAAACTATACTATGTATCTCTCTGTCTGATGGTATGTTTGTAAGAAGGGAGAAAGCATAGTGTATAAATTGTCTACGAAAGCCGTACAAGTTTTTAGTCAACATTGCAGTAGTAGTGGTGGAAAAAGGGAAAGAATGAGCTTTTGAGTTTGATAAGTTTTTCTGGAATTTGTGTGTGTGTGTGTGTGTGAGTGAAAGTAGAGTATGCTATGTGTATATGGTTTGACTGGGCTATTTGACTGAGTGTTGTTTAATCATTGAGTTTATTCAATTATTTATATACTTGCTTCACTTGAGCAAACTTGTGATCTTTCCCTTCAATGATTGACTTGGATGAGGCAACAAAAGCGTTTCCACTTTCAATTTTGCTCGCAATTTTTTATTTTCCTTTTTTTTTGCACTCTTACTTTACTTGAGCTCCTTTCCCCCCTTTTTTTTCTCCCTTTCGCCTTTCCTCTTCATCTTCCCCGTCATCAACTAATTCTTACGTAGGCTCTTCATCTCCACTCTTGACTTTCTAACGAAAATCATAACTGTATACTCTGAGGAGGTAACTCAGGAATTCTCCCTTCTTGGAAGCACGCATAGGAACAGAAAGACAGAGGACGGAGGTAGGAATGCCGACATGGAGTATGGAGAAAGAATCTAGCGAGAGAGAGCGAGAAAGAAAGAAAGAGTACAGCTTTCTTTAAAGAATCTTTTCTTTAAGACTGACTTGTGACTTTGAAGCACTCGACTACCTACTTTTAACTTTAATTTCAGAAGACCATCATGAATACTGGGGTGGTAAAGTCAACATCTATTGGAGTCTGGAGACTGGAGTTTGTCGGGGAAAGTGGCCTTTCCTTTGGTTTGTGTCGTTGAGGAATGGAAAGGTCTGATTGCAGAAGAGTTCCAGGTCCAGGTTTTGTCGGGATGATGTGATGAGCTGATGGGATGTGTCAGGGGGGGTGTTGTTCTGGATGCTGATGAGGAATATCGGAGGACGTGAATTCATTACTACTGCATGAGGCGTCACACTCTCCACGACTGGCTGTGACGTCAGACGGGCTCGGGAAATAATTTAGCTTTTTGGAGATTCATCCCTGACTCTGACTATAACAACTTTCACTCTCTCTCTCTCTCTCTCTCTCTCTCTCTCTCTCTCTGTCTGCCTGACCTGGAAATCATTCCTATTTGTGGAATTTATTAACGTGTAAGTAAGCGAACCCATCCGCAGGACGGGTAGAAATTTTAAACATTTATGCATCGGTACTTCCGTAGCTTCTATAGTCAAAACGGTTTTTCCTTTTTGGCTTAAAAGTTATTTTTAACTCAATACTAGCGTACATAATGAGTTCTTGCCTAACAATAAGCAAGAGTCGCTTCTTTTGCCACAACAGTACATAATAGTACATATATAATGTATAGGGCTTGACACTGTACCCCGTTTTATACATTTTATCACTTGGATGATGCTGATCAACTTATCTAACCCAATTGCCACCACAAATCCCACTCTGTCATATGTACCGTGTAGCTAATCATGCCACGTTATTTAAATTTCATTAGACAGAAAACTAAACGAATTCCTGAGCCCTCCCAATTTAGTACGAGACTGTTATTTACCCCAGATCCAATTATTCATTAAATCCCAATCATGTCAGCCCAAAGTGTTTAGGCATACTTATAATCAGAGGTAAGCTACAAAAGGCGTTCCAAAATTGGGTTTCAAAGCTCTGGATAATTAAGCGTATGATTAATATCAATGAAATTCAAATTGAAACCTGTATATATATGTATATACATGTAGATTTATCATCCAATTATTAGCACTATTATCAATGGAATCATAATATGTACATATTTGTGTAGCACGCCAGGGCGTGCATATGTATGTATAGTGCCAGAAGCATTATTTGCCGCAGATGACAGCTATTTCCGTTTCAATTTTATTTTGAGTCCAAAACTTTGCAGTAGTGTGTTTTGCTGCTGCTGTTGTTGTTGCTGTTGCTGTTACTAATGGGGATGGAGAAGAGGAGAAGAGGAGGAGATGCGCTGCTGCCTAAAAGTGTTTGTTAGTCTATGGGTAACATTAAAGTAATAAATAGTGGAAATCTATATGTAAAAGCACACTCTCTATCTGCAGTGTTGAGCACAAAAACATGATGGGGATAACCTTGAATGTATTTAGAAATGTTGGAAAGTAATAGTAATAAATTGATGGGACGCAGATACCCATATGCTTTCTGATCCTCATTTCGATCCATTATGTGTCTAGTCATGGTACTTCCATCTCTGCCAATGTGATATTCATATTATGTTTTTGTCTAAACTAGGTTAATCTATTCCTTTGAGTTTTCCTAGTGACAGACTTGTAATACGATACATATCTCGAGTTATAATCCGCCCTTTCACCCAGCCGATCTTTCCACGAGTTTTATCTTCAACGCTGTCTTTATGGCACAATTAAGTTGGAAACATCCGAACACCTACTAGTGACAGTGAGGCTGATGGTGAAATATCTAATTGTGAGTGTGCATACATACGTAGGCAGGTACGAGACGCAACATTACCCTGTATGGCTGCGTACTTACATACCTCGCCTAAGGATTATGTATGTACTGCAACGGAAATCATATGGCTACCTTTACTTTTGATTTCAGTACTAACTGTAAGCTTGTTGGTCGATTCGCGGATCTTGAGTCTCTCCTGCTGATCAGTCGCAAAATATTTCGTCTTTGAACTCTGAATAAGGAGCTGTAAACAACGAATGCCAAATCCGACTGTACTTACTGGTTGCTAGTCCTTTATTACCGAAGGGTGACCTTGTCTTGTCAGTGGTGCAATTATTTGCGTCAAACTGAAAATGTAAGTTACGACAGACTCTGCTCTAGTGGAAGAGACACATGAAAGACAGGGAATTCGTCATTCTGTTAAAAAAAATCAATAAATTAAATTCACAATATACAATTTCAAACTATAGTATTATCCATTATAGTTTTTTCACGTGAAAGTAGTATTAATGTATTATAAATGTGTAACTATGGTGCATGCAAATTTTGTAAATGATACAGGTATAAAGCGAAGATAACTCGGCTCCTTTCACTTTCAATTTCCATTCAAAATCCGAAACTATCCCTAGCAACGTAAGTACCTACCTATATGCATGTCTACTAGGTTCTAGGTATTTGCACAATGCAATGTTCATCAGCTCTCAGGCTCAACCGACCGTGTGAATGCGGAGTGAATGGGAAAATATGAGAAAAGTAACAAACAAACTCCAAGGCTCCAAGGTTCGCATCCCATATACTTCCAATTTTTTTCTATGTACATTCGTACTAAAGTTGATGTTGTTGGTGATATGATCCTCACTCAATTATTACTCTTTGATTCCATCAGAAGTTTTAAGCTCTTCGTACCAGTCTTTGTCGTCAAACATGACAAGGACAAATGTCGTAACCAATACCAACCAAAACGAACGAAGTAAGGCCAAACTGCTGCTTGCTGCTATCTAATTGTAAGTATGGGTGGCATAGCATGGGTTCGTACGCAAAGCTGTATTACTTTTAATTCGTTATTTTTTCCTCAAATAAAATTAATGACAAAGCTCGTTTGTTCCTTTCGCTTCAATCACTTTAGCCCTTTCCAATTTTCATGTGAGGATTTTCATCTAATTTTGAATTTGATACACTCTCGTCCCGAAGCACCGCTACTAACAAAGTTTGCACACAAAGGTTCAATGCTTTTCTGAAATGACAGTGGTACTTAGGTATACATAGGCATATATATATGCACGCCTAATTCACTTGGGAAAGGCTGCATTGCACGGTACAGATGTTAGTGTATGATGACGTAAACATCATAACTATAATTTATAGGAAAAGGAATGGGAGACCTAAATACAATAATTAATTTAATAGTTTGACTGCAGTAGTACTTCTACACAATTATCGACCATCTGAAAATGACAATTGACCACTGAAATAAATGGAATCAAAACTTTTCGATTTCAAAATAAAGTTGGCGATGGTAGACGTCAGGACTAAAGGAGGGACTTGGAACTCTGGAGATAACATTGTGCTTTGTGTTCTCTCCAATTCGATCTGTAACGTATGTATGCATAGGTAGGAGCCTATTCAAGTTTCTCCCTTCGGCTCCGTTTTAAATAGGGACTGATTTCTGTCAGCAACCGATGATTAGCTTTTAAACTATCAGTAATAAATTCTTGGTCCCGAGAGATCCCTGGCCTTTTCATATTCATTTCTGCTCAAAACTTGTTGTGCATTTATGCTATGCAGAGTAATTAACCCAACTATTTTTTATGAACAATCTGCTATCCCATGACAAGTTCGTACCATAAGTTTGAACTATAAAATGTTAGGATTTGTAATAGCTTTAAGTATGTACATCTGTGCATGCCCGCAGCCATCGGTCACTTCCATTGATATGGAACTGACGTCTAAATTTGCTCCTAAACTTGCAGGTACCAATATGCGACTTTGGTGTAATTCAGTAACTATGCGTCGACTCAAACAATCTGAGAATAAAATTATGTGTTTAATTGCGTTTTTCAGCTCATTTTTACTTGTTAACAGAATAAATTAAATTCAATTTCATTAAATGAAAATATTAGTTATGACCAATGCCTACGGTATTCCTTTGGGTGGGTTGTTGAGTAGCATTTTGAATCATATGCATACTTCTACATATAATATACGGATAGCAATGCATTAGAGTCAGAATGAGTGATGCCTTTAATTAAAATAACAAATCCTACTGTCTATTCTCACAGTTTGAATGGGAACTTATTCTGCATGATTGCTTGTTCGGATGTGCAGATGATTGTAGGTATGTATGTGTGTGTGTGCTCAGCGTTGGGACTTTTTGTTTCTTGTTCTATGAAGACCAGCCATTTAGGTTAACTAAATAAGTAATTATGTGTACACATTCCACACTCGTATTATTTTCTTCCCAATCCCTTCGGCTGGCTTAATCCACGAAAAAGATTAATTAAGGAAGCTACTGCATCTACCTACGTAATGTATAAAAGTAAGTCGGTCCATATTATGTATTTGTGTGTACCTACCTTGGTATTCGGTAGTTCAGGGTGTGTGTGCACCTACTGCTACTATTGTGTGGAGTACTACCACCTACAAGAGCACACATACCCGAGGCCCCAAGATCCCCAGTTGCCTAGTTTTGGTCCGAATGCGCGTGGGATTTCTTGTACAAAAGTTTTAGTTTTCGTCGCTCTCTTTGGAAAGAGTCGGAAATCATAAATTTGAAGCTGTCAACGGAACCTTTTACAATTAAATTGCATTCCCTTTGCCATGCCAAGTCAAACAAGCAGCACAGATGCGGAAGATGTTGAGAAACTTTCCCAACTAAAATCCTAATCACAGCCCTTCTCCCCAAAGATACTCCACTACAAAAATAACTAAAACTCGTACCGCTCACTCCATCCTGCCTGAGCTGACGAATCAATAAAATGCGACATTTTATTCAGATTTCCGGAACACAAATTAAATTTTCCACAAGAAATCCTTAATTCATCCCCTAGGGTATTTAAACTGTGCCATACAAATGTAGATATGTATGTATATAAACGAACCTCCTTTTTTAGATTTGGAAATACATACTGCAGTGTATGTACTGACTGAGTGAATTTAGCAAGTGAACAAGGAAA